>JBAMNC010000769.1:1235000-1477500 GCA_037902135.1 Cetoscarus ocellatus
CACCTCTCTTGCTCGGGTAACCATAAACTCCTCCGTCACACCACTGAAGGGCAGTTTCAGTTTGTTGTTTTTCCGGTACAAAGCAATGCTGCTGAGACTTCGCTGTAAGCCCAACCACTTCCGCAGGAAACAACTTACCTTCCTCTTGAAGCCCTCAACGGTGGTCATTGGCACATTGTAGACCAGCAGAGGCCAGAGGAGTCGTGGCAAGATGCCATGTTGGTAAATCCAGGCTTTGAACTTACCTGGTAGCCCTGACTTATCCACAGCTGTCAGCCAGGTTCCCAACTCCTCTGATGTTGCTTGGAGTGCTGCAGTGTCCTTCAAGGTGCAGTCAAAGATCTTGCCCAGGCGCTTGACTGGCTTCTCTCCCACAGATGGAATCTGGGTGCCTCCAAGTGAGAAGCGAAACATGTCTGTAACCTTCCCCCTCTTCACCACCAGGGACCTGGACTTTGCTGGCTTGAAGGTCATCCGGGCCCAGTTAATGAGACGCTCGAGGGTTAGGGTTATATATATATATATATATATATATATATATATATATATATATATATATATATATATATATATATATATATAGATATGTACATATACATGTATATACATATATACATATACATATATATATATATACACATATATACGTATATAAACATATATATATATATATATATATATATATATATATATATATATATATATATATATATATATATATATATATATATATATATATATATATATATATATATATATATATATATACACATACACATACACACATATATACACATATATAAACATATACATATATATGTATGTATAGGAATGTACTTTTCAGAAGCACAGATTCTACCTCATGCCAGGAAATGTTTTTCATGATTTTCAGCCACTAAATCAAAACCTTGATAAGTATATTCATTAAAATGAAAAGGTTCTTAGCTTGCATAATAATAATAGTCATAATCATGAAACATGAAATGCTATAGACTTGAACAATGACACTAACATTACTATAAAAATGAGTTTTTTCTACTGATATGGATATAAAACAATGCACTGGGATTCCCATTGCATGAGTGATTAGAAAACCCTGCTTCCATTGTGGTGTATATCAATTATGTTTTAGTTCTTGTGATGCTCTTAAAGTCTTGTGAAACTGACCTGTTGCAGCTCCTTTTACCCATTTTGGACTATGTGTGTTCTCAAATTATTTCTAAGCAAGGTGCAGACAAATAATAACTCACCTCTGGCAAAATTACAGCTGCTTCTCTACCACAGCACCAGGCAGTGAAATCACGGTTTCCAGGCGCTGGATCATCTCTTTTGTCCAGAGTATCAAATAAAAAAAAAAATTATTAATAAAACAACTGAACTGATAAGGCAAATTTTCCAGAAACTGGCTATTTCCTTCATGTGATGCATCTGTCAAGCATCAATTTTTCCTATTTACACCATCCCTCTCCCACATCTAAAAAGTTTTATCCTTTAATACCAAGTATGTTACAAAAAGAAAAAAATATTGTTTTTGTGTCTCTTTTGTTATGGTTCATGGAGAATTAATAATAGTTCCTTTGGATATTGTTTTTTTTTTTTTTAAGTCCTACAAACAAGGAATGTATATTATCATTTGAGATGATATATCAAAGTATTTCACTTTTACCACCTTCCAAAAAATATTTTGGTTGCATTCAGATGATGTGAAAAATAGACAAAGTATAGTATTTATTTGCCAGTGGCCACTGACATAAAAAAAAAAAATTAACAGAGGAACATAAGTGACAATAAATAAGTTATTACCAACCATTATACGTGTAATAAATAGCTTTGTAAGCACTTGAAGTACTGTAGAAAGTTAAGGCAGTCACTGGCAGTTGTGGCATAAGAAAAAGTAAACAATAAAGCCCATGAAATAATTGCTTACCAACCATTAGACTTAAAATAGTCTGGTAGCCACTTGAAGTACTGTGGCTGGTCACAGTGGCTACTGAAACATTTCCTGGAAGCTATGGAATACAGGCACATTCACAGGCAACTGTGGTAGGTAATGGTAGCTTTTGGCAGCTGTGGCATAAAAAAAGTATATTAACAGTATAAATCTACAGGGGAAAAAATTACCAAACATTAGACTCACGATGAATAGTCCGGTGGACACTTGAAGTACTGTAGCAGTTGGCAGCTGTGGCAGGTCATGGTAGCTGCTGGCACATTCACTAGCTGCTGTGGCACAAGAAAGGAATATAGGCACTTTCACTGGCAGCTGTTTCTTAAGAAACTATTATATAAACAATAAAATCAATAAAGTAATTGATTACATAGCACTAGACTTG
The DNA here is from genome assembly GCA_037902135.1 of Cetoscarus ocellatus. Classification (NCBI taxonomy): domain Eukaryota; kingdom Metazoa; phylum Chordata; class Actinopteri; order Labriformes; family Labridae; genus Cetoscarus; species Cetoscarus ocellatus. Next base: position 1,237,334 of record JBAMNC010000769.1, read on the forward strand.
TAATGGATAGTCCTGTAGGCACTTGAGGTTCTGTGGGTGGTCAAGATAGCTGCTGGCACATCTCACAGTAACGACTTGCATAATAGCATCTGTGGCATCAGAACCAACTTTCCTAAATAAACAAAGAGACTATCAACCAACAATCAGACTACGTATAATAAGTCCATTAGCAGCTTAAACAGCTGCGGTTAGTCAAGTGGTTGGCAGTACCCCTCCTGGCAGCTGTGGCAGTATAGCAGCAGCTTCCAGTAGCTGCTGTATTTTTACTTGCAGCTAGCTGTTGCTACTGCAGAGGTTGTGGTATGCTACCACAACCAAAACTGAGAGCTTGCTTGTGCTGTAAACAAGTGTGAGCTGTAGCGTAAAAGCATGCTTAGAGTAGTCAGATGACAGAAAAGTGTGAAACAAGCCAAAGTCCAGTACAGTCATGTGAACTTAGTCTAAGTCCTGGTTCTGTCAAAGATGCATGATAAGTTTATGAAGTTTTTTTGGCATACATCACTTACTCTTACTAACTAGCTTCATCACATTTTCTATACCTATCAAATGTTAACCTGACTTTTTGGTCATTCTTTGCTCCAATAGTTTCACAGCTCGGATCACTGAACTGATGAAAGTCCTTAAAGAGCTGAATACTGGCAAATATGAACGAACCATGGTCTCACAGCAGGAGAAGGGTATGCACTATTTCCATCTACAAAAATGATCTTGGATCACTTCTTTCAAAATATGGTTCCTCTGGATCAACTAAGCATTATTTATGGAGGTGTGTTGTGTTTTTTAATCTATAATCAGACACGGCGGAGAAACTCATTCTTGTACCTGGAAGCGGTCAAATTACCAACAGAGACAACATCATCAAGTAGGTCTCCCTGTCATTAAATATTTTCAAGCATAACTTTTCTGTTCCACCCATTATTTTTGCTTGCCTTTCAGATTTGACCATACTCCACTTGCAACACCCAATGGAGACATCTTAATTCGAGACCTTTCATTTGAGGTAGAGATTTAATGTTTTACTGGCCTATCTTGGCTAGAGAGGCTAACTGTTTAGTAATTATCAAATTTATGATGTTATTCAGTGCTGTAAAAAGTTTTTGGCAGGTGCAAAAATGCTATAGTTTATGTTTATGAAATAATAGATTTTAATTTTTTATTTTCATCATGTCATAAAATATAAAGGTCAGTTCATCAAGGGGCACTTGCACAAAGTCAGCGATTTGGTAGGATTATAGCAGGTGAATGATTAACCAGTTATACCAAACAAGTGCTAATAATCATCATTTTATATGTAGGATGGAACACAGTCATTAACTGAAACGAAGCTAGCATAGGAGGCTTTTAACTGGATGAGGTCAGTCAGTTCTGCTACCAGGATGAGATTGTGAATGGCCATTTAGTTTCACAGGTCATACACAATGGCATCTCTGAGCACAGTGACCACACAAGGTACGTTGTGGAAGATGGTTTCATGTCACAGGTCATACACCATGGCAAGCCTGGGCACAGCAACTGGGCCCAAGGTAGTTACGCAACATCAGCAAGGTCTCTTATGGACAATTGTTTGAAAACAGACTGGGGTATAATGGTTTGCTGTTCAAGCTTCTCGAAAGAGGCACAAAGAAAATGGGCAATGTTGAGTACTGTAGACACAGTAAACTGAGTGGAGCAGAGTACTGCTTACTTTCCTTCAAAATTAGAAGATGTCCTGCATTGCCTTTAACTCAGAACTGGCAGAAACCAGTGGGACCAATGTGTGTCCATCTATTGTCCTGGAAAGTCTGGCCAGAGTTGGTCTTGATGGATGAATTGCAGCCAAAAAGCCATATATTTAATGTGGAAAGTTTGTTTTTTTGCAACTGTGCACAAAAACAGAGAAACTGGGATGAAGAAAAATGGTAGCATGTGCTCTGGACTTATGAGCCATAATCTGAAATATTTTATTTGTAATGGTACATCACCTTACAACAGGTTGAATGACACCTCCGTCATGGTCTGAGGGGGTCTGTGTCGCCTTCACTGGCACAATGTAACATCCACAGATGATGTTTGGGACAACCGACTGACAGAGCTCCTTTAAAAACTGTGCAAATTGACGTTGAGGAATTGATGCCGTTTTAAAGGCAAAGTGGTCATCACACCAAATTGAGTTACTACTTTGCATTTATTCAATGATAAAAATAGACTGTTAACTCTATTTGTTAATGTATTCTTACTTTACAGCATGTTTTCACACCTGCCATAAATATTTGCACAGTACTGTAAATAATTAATTGTTAGATCAGTTAAAGTGAATTAGGCAACATGTCTATTACTGCCATTAATACTTACATTTCCTTGGTTCTTTATCCACTGAAGGTGAGGTCTGGTACCAATGTTCTTGTGTGTGGGCCCAATGGTTGTGGTAAAAGCTCTTTGTTCAGAGTCCTTGGAGAGGTGAGAAACAGTCAAAGTGTGGAAAAATTTGTCAACAAAATGATAACATTTGGTCTGTAAATAAATGCAGATCTTATCCACGTAGTTATTTTAATCTTTTATGATAATTTTTTTTGGTTTTAGCTGTGGCCTCTATTTGGCGGACATTTGACAAAACCTCAAAGGGGAAAGCTCTTCTACGTTCCACAGGTAATATTTTTACCAGTGACGATAACTCTAATCACATTAACGATACATTTTAAAGCTAGGGTTGGTAATTCAATTTAGATACACTTTTTGTTATACTGGTTAAAATGATCGTTATGTCCCGATGGCAATCAATGCATGATGTGTTCTTAAAAGAGAGCGAAAAGTAATCGCTGTCTACAGCAGGAGGAAAACAGGGAAAACACCAACCAATCACAGGGATTCGTTCCTAATTTTTAAACGAATCAAATCCTGTACTGCCATTCTGCCCACCTTCTGCACGTACATTTTGCCAGCGTGCACTGACCCGGATTCAATGCGCGTAGCTGATCTGAGAGGGATCCAAGTACGCTGGAGAATGCTTACCTGTTAAATTTTGGCTTTGAAATAAGGGAAGCCCGCTGTGAGCCGTCCCACAACCCCAACCAAGCTCCAGTATCCCTTACATTTAAGACAAGTGTACGAGAAATCTAAAATAAACACTTTGTTTTTCTTGGTATGTTGCCACTGTGGGCTCTAATCTCGCGACAACTGCGACCCAGGCTACTGCAGGTGGCAGTTCTCCCGAGGCTTTTTCTTCTTCTTCGGTTTTATGGCGGTTGGCATCCATCATTTTGATGCATGCTGCCCCGTTCGGCTTGTGACAGAGCTCAGTTTGGAGAGGCAGAGGAGTGTTGTCCCAGCCAAAATGGGAGACTTGACAGCTATGTGGAGAATGGTGTTGAATCAGTCATTTGGTTGCGAATCAGCGGCGCTTGTGCATGTGAGCGGGGGGAGTAGTTTTGGAGGAGCTCCAGGGAGGGGGGGAAGAGGCTAGGCGGAGTCCTGAGGAGATGCTGCATTCAAATTCATAATAGTTTTTCAAAATTATAGACCCTAGCTTTAAAGGCCTTGGACACAATAAACGATTGAAATGACAGCAGGTGAAAAGGCCCTCTCTACCAATACAGATTATACAAATTTCACAGGGTTGTGGAGGTTTCAGCCAAATTAACTTTACCACACCCATGCAATCCTGAGAAGTTATCTTGTCAAGGGCTCTTTTACTAACACTTGTGTGGGTGTTTATGGCCTGTTAGAATAAACAGTATTGCAAGTATTGGTAATGTATCAGGATTATCATACATGTGTCAACCAAAAGTGGATGTAACAAAGAAAATCCACATGTGGCTAAATCATTAAAAAAAATAGAAAATATAGACCTCACTACTGCCACTAATGCAGTGTGCAGTTTCCTTTGCATATCAGGTAACATTCTTAATGATACCAGTCTCGCTAGTGTTGATTAGTCAGTTCATACAGCAAAGGAGTTAAGGTTGAATTCACAAAATCGTTGATAAACAATGAGTTCTATTTCATCCCTGCTGACCGCCAGAGGTCGGTGCTGAAAGCGCTGAATGTTCCCTTTGCGCATGCGCAGTTTGAGTATGCATACCAACAATGCAGGACTTGAAGACCTCCGACACGGTGCTGGAAATGCGGTGTGGGAATATTTTGGTGAAGTATTTTTTTTTTCTCTGTAACCAGTCGTTAAAAGTGATAGTTCCAACTACCAATGGTACTCAAGGTAACCAAGGCGTTCTAGCCAATCAGAGGCAGAAGAGTAGGGCGGGCCTTAAGTTTTCAACATTTGGACAGTGTTAGTGGTGAGGAGTTGGTTTACTGCATACTGCTAGCATGGATGCCAGGTATGTTAAAACTGGCGAGGAAAACTCGAGATGGGAAGCGGGAGTGAAAAATAAGTGGCGCTGGGGTTGGATAGAGGAGGCCGAAACAGATGGAAAGCCTCACGGTAGCTGGTGTCAAAAGCTCAAGGAGCCAGGAGCTTGTTTTTGTGTACCGCAGGGCTGCCAACTCTAACGCATTGGCTGTGAGACTCATGCATTTCATTGGCTTCACAGGCTCTCACGCCACACCTCCGATTTCTCACGCTGAAGGCACAAATCCCAGGGGGACCCAGGGATCGTGTGCCCAAACATACTCGGGCGGAGCGGACTACATGGAGGTCCGCACGGACTCAAAGCCCGCCAGGCCTGTGCACACACAGCTCAAACTTTACAATCGCGAGGACTCCGCTCCGCGCACTGGTGTCACACAAAACATCGCTCCATCTCTTAATTTTAGTGCTTTGCAAAGTAGGCAGGCAGAGCAGCTTCTCTCCCTCGTTCTCAGTGTACAGCGTCATGACAGAGAAATGTAAAACAATGCACAAGGATTGTGGGAAATGTGGGGTTCACAGTAATTTCATAAGAAACTACTACATGGCAGTGCGCTCAACTATGAAAGCTCTGATGTCTGCGGACATTCCGTGTGGAGTCCACTCTACTCACAGTACGCCAGTCTGGTGCATACGCAGGTATACGCCATGTACCCACTAGAAAACGCCCCAAAATACTATAAAACCACAACAAAATGCGCAAGGATATGTTTAGCATGCTTGTGTGGCTTTCACTTTCACTCAGCGTGTGTGTGTGCGCTCCTCCGTCTGCCGGTGAGCGTAAAGACGTAGATAGACGCGCATCACAGGGACAGTGAGGGATCATCAGTCACTCTGTGTGATTTTATCATTCAAACGGTGTCTTGACAGCTCATGTGACCGGTTTAAATGAACACAAACACTTCAAAAATGATGAATCAGCATTTTGATGAAACAAAACCCTACATTCTTCAGCAGTCCAGCTCTTGTTTTCACTCACTCACTGTTTTCTAAATAATAAATTCATCCTGAGGGATCCTCCATCACTTATTCTCCATGATATAAGAACAATCTTTGACGGATCAAGCTTCAAATTCAGCCTAGTAGTGCAGCGTTCTCAACTTGTGGGTGGAGGCCCATAACTGGTCACTGTCACAGCTGTATTCAGTGGATGGTGTATAAATCTGGTAAAAATGTGGCAAAAATGTCTTAAGTGTATGGAGGCCCTATGAGGACAAACATCCATCAGAGTATGTCAGAGTATACCAACTAGAATAAACCAGACTACACACAAATATTACAATGTTTTACATTTTTGTACTGACATACTCCTGTCCAGATTTATAAATTCATTTATGTAGGCTATTATTACTTTGACTTTGATGTTCTATTATAGATTTATTGATTTGAAAATTAAGTAGTGGTCACTTTTACTTGGATGTTAACTTGAACAGATCGAGTGTCTAATTACATTCTGACTGTTAATTTCCACTCCTTATTGTCCTCCAATTAAAATCACCACTGTTTACATTAATTTCCAAGTCAGATGCTTTTAAACTGGATAGTTCATAGTGTTGTGGACTTGTAGCCTACACATTGATGCCAAAACATTTTACATTTGCTAAAGGAAAATTAAATCTAGGCTAATTATGCATATTCAATTGCACTTCATAATTTAACCCTTTAAAGCCTGAATGCACAAATAATAGCCAGAAAACTCAGTTTTTTGGAGCTGAAATGTTTATTTCACTTTCTACTGAAATCCAACAAAATCAATATTTCCATAAAATTTAACATATCTCTCTCTCTATCTCTATATATATATATATATATATATATATATATATATATATATATATATATACACATATACACATATATATATATATACACATATATATATATATACACATATATATATGTATACTATATATATATATATATATATATATATATATATATTTAATATCTCATTTGATACATTAGATGTTGGCAACTGATAATCCACTTGAGGACATTTTTATAATGTATCTTATTGTATTCAGATGTTTTTTTTTTTTTTTTAGAATTTGTTGATCATATTGATTAGATAAAGGTATCATAAAAGTATGTCTCAAATATGATACAACAGGCTTTAAGGAGTTAATTGTGTGTAGGTTTGTGCATTTTTACATTTTGTGACATATTCAGATTTTGTTTTGTTGCTGCTTGTTGACAGTTTGATAAACATTGAAAAAACATGCAGTATAGTTTTATTTAGTTAAGTTATTCATTAAAGTATTTCCTCTAGTTTTAGAAGTTGTATTGAGCTTTCAGTTCTTGTAAAGCTGCTGCAGTGGTGATCGGCCTGGTGTTTTTGGTGAACAAAATACTGGTCTTGGAATTGCTGGTTGTGCAGAAACAGACCTGTAGACAGGTAGGATATAGACTCATAAGAAGCAATAACATGATTACAGTTATTGTTTAATATCACTATGTAGGACATTTGAGGAAATATCAGACAACACAGCAAAAAATATAGCATTTATTTTTATTTTATTTTGTACCTGGATCTGAGTTAATTACTTCTGAGTGCTATATAGTATGATTAAACCTACACAAAATGAGACATTATGTGTTGAATGTGTTGAATGTTCAACTGAGTCGTCGTGTGTGAAACACTGGTCAAGCCAGCCGCCGCTTGAAAAACGATGCGCGTCTAGACGGGGTATTACGATGATGAATGTTGCCCCGTATTTCGAAAACTGACTATTAAATATGACATGTAGGTGACACAGAACACTAGTCTAAGAAGTTTTGAACATATTTTAACTTTAGATGTGGTCAAATATCAATGACAGCTTCGATGTTTATCTCATTTTGATTTTTTCATTTAAAAAAACAAATGTGTGAGAGGTGACAAAGATCTTACACTGGATTGCCCTTCTTCTAGTCCTGGCTGTCATCCTGGAGATTTTCAGCAGATTTTACTGTATAGTTTTTTTTTTTTTTTTTTTAATATAATTAAAGGTTAAATTCTGTTCAAATTGCACGGAGCTACTTGCATATTTTATTCATGTTGATTAATTTTTTAAAAAAAATCTATGAAAGGTGACAAAGATCTTACACTGGATTCTTCTCTCTCTGGTCCCCGACTGTCATCCTGGAAATTATCAGCAGATTTTACTGTACAGTTTTTTTTATAATTAAAGGTTAAATTCTGTTCAAATTGCATTGAGACGCTTGCATATTTTGTTCATGTTTATTAATATATTTTTTTAAATCTATGAAAAGTGACAAAGATCTTACACTGGATTCTAGTTCTCCTGGTCTCTGAGTGTCATCCTGGAAATTTTCAGCAGATTTTACTGTACAGTTTGGTAATAATTAATTCTGTTCAAATTGCATTGAGATGCTTGCATATTTTAGCCATATTGCATAATTAATTTAAAAAAAATCTGTGATAGGTGACAAAGATCATACACTAGGGCTTATGGCAATGGGCGAATTTGCCAAAATGTTGAACTGTCCCTTTAACAATTGGAGGCAATGCAAGAATGTTAGTTTTTCAGTTCTGGAGCAAATCATTTTTAACAATGCTGCAAATCAACTACAACTTTATAGTAACTGATCATGTTTTTAAATTTTATTTTGGTGAACTGCTCATGTTTCATTTATCCCCCCCCATGCATAAAAATTTTCAGGCACAGTATTTTTTCCTGCTTCGATCCCTGACAATGTCACTTGTGACCCCTGGATGACAAGAGAAAGGTGATCAGTTTCAGTGTCACCAGAGGTTTGTTTCCTATTTTCTTCTTGCATGCCTTTTGCATACTGCTGGATACAGCAACATCGAGAGAAAAAGGAATTGCCTATACTGATTCATACTCTGTCGCTGGGAGCCTTGTGACCGTGTTGGTCGGAGCAGTGAAGCCTCGCCCTCCAATGGCTGCGACAGCGGTCTTTTTACTTCTATTTTGTTTTGGAGGTTTGTTTATCGCCGCTGTGGCATCTCTGTTTGAGACCAGTGTGGTCGAAAGTTTCTCTGACCTCGCCCGACATACGGTAAGGTTATTGAATCAATTTAATTATTCTATTAGTGTGAAGCATGATTAACTCCAGTGGGTTTAAGTTGTGAATTTGTCGGAGTAGACAGCGTTCGCGCTCTCTTCCCCTGAGAATCATGTGAATTTCGCAGTTTGTTAGTAAGACAGTGACGGCAGCGCCTTCGTCCCGCTACCTTTGTTTTCTTTGATTATTTGTGCACCATGGTGGCCTGTAAACCCTGCAGGGTGATGGACCCTTGTTTTCTCTGTCCGCTTGTTGCTTGTTCAATTGTTAGCCTGGTTAGCCTAGTGTTAGCGCCCGGTCTGCGGAGTCCCTCTGCTGGGTTAGACGGCGTTCACGCTCTCTTCCCCAGCTTATAGGGTACTGGTTGTGTCTATTATTTTCTATATAGTAGCCTTTGCTGGTGACGGTGGCGTTCACGTCATCTCTCCCAGCTTACGCGTTTGCAGCTGTTTCAACAACAAAGCTACTGATTGATACAAAATCTTGCTAGTACAGTGGACAGTATACCTGACTGTCAGTGGGAGACCCGGGTTTGTGCCCTTGTCGTGGAGTCTCATGTAAAGCTAACACACACCACTGCGAGCTGCACTTAAGCATTTGGTGGGAATGTACTACCTTGCAATGGGTTCTATCTCAAATACTGAAAAAATTGTCTCACACATACCACTGTGAGCTCAGCTCATTTGAGCATTAGATAGTAACCTACCCTCCTACACGGGGTGCAATCATAAAGTAATTTAATATCAGCTCACACAAACTGTGTGGGTTTATATTTAAGATAATCCTTTATTGATCCCCAGAGGAGAAATTCAGGTGTTGCAGCAGTACAGAAGCATTGAATTGTGTCCTGCTCTCCGACATTGGGTCCAATCTCAATATCAGGACTCAAATAAAAAAGAGAGTAGCTTTCAGCCCGCTTGCTTTTGCTTAATAAGCGGTGTTTATATCCCCTTCCCTCAGCTGATGCGATTTTGTTGTCCACTGTAACACATATTTGGCCTTGTGCTGAGCATAAGCCATTGATGCTGTGCAACTTGCGTCTGCTGTGTAGGTGGCATTCGTACCCCCTTCCCTCACCTTATCACGACCAGGGAACTGTATAGCCATTCACAATGGAAGGCTCCTACTGTTGTGTTGCCTATGGTGCTATCATGTGCACAGCCTTGGGGCGTCTGCAGTTGGACATGCAACAGCAGACTCACTCAGCTCCTGAGAACGCCTTCTTCCGGCGCTGGTGGCCCTCTTTTGCTTTTTCTTTTCCCCCCTCCTCCGGGGGACTAATTAAGACAGCTGCATGCTTGCTGGAGAGATACTGGGGCTCTCTCCTGACTTTTGGTGGCCATGCATATTGCAGCTGGAGCCAGCCTGGAACGTACGCCTGATGTTGAGCCAGCCATAGCATCTCTCATTGTGTCTTTGGAGGGGTCTCACCGGCCTGCTTTACGGTGCCCTCGACTTCAATGTCGGGTAACAAGAACCTATAATGCTGGTTCACGAGCTTTTTGGCTCATCTTATGTTCGCGCTCTCTGCTTCCTTGCAAGATAGCTGCATAGACGCCTCCACCATAAGCTTTAGCAGCTTTACAAGCATTTGCTGTCATTTCAAGAGAGCTTGGGCGGATGATGTCCTTCCTAATTCAGACATGCCACCAGGTGTGGCTTGCACAGCCCCCTTGACAGAGGCATCTAGGAGGACTCTCCGAAGCATTCCTGTGGAACCAGGGGAGCTTTTCAGTTTGGCTGCAGTGGAGGCTCTGGAGAGAACAGTTAGAGCTCATGAAACCAGGCAGCAGCTTTCAGGCCTCAATAGGAGCATGGCTCCCCCAAGTAGACCTAGGGCCCCTCTGCTGTTTCCTGTTCCTGCCTTCCACCACAGGTTCACCCCATGAGAAGTTATGGTCCCCAGTGACCTTCAGACAGACCACCCCCTACCCGCTTTCCATCCAGGCAGTCCTGAGCTGTGGGTCCTGCTGTGGGTCCTGCCCACCTCCATCCATGACAGCTGTGGTGCTGCTGGGTCTGCTGTCATTGCACCCCCTACATAGGTGGCTGAACAGCTTCCATTTGGACACCAAGTGGCATCGTCACCGGAAACTCAGAGTGTCATGGCAGTGATTCCTTGTCCTGGCCCCCTGGAGAGAAAGGGCTTTCCTGTCAAGAGGCGTTCTATTGGGTGTGACCCCAGCCGCGTGATTGTCACCACAGATGCCAGCCTCTCAGGGTGGGAGGCTGTCTGGCAACACAGGACAGTTCAAGGACTGTGGCCTGTGTAGGACAACATCGATCACATCAATGTGCTGGAACTCTGTGCAGTGCACCTGGCTCTCAAGCATTTTTTACCGTGCCTCAGGGGAAGGCACATACTGGTATGGTCAGACAACACCTCGACTGTTTCCCACATAAACCACCAGGGAGGCACCAAGTCAGCATGGCTGCTACAGGTGTCTCAGCACCTTCTCAGGTGGGCTGCCCCCCGTCTAGCCAGTCTGTGGGACATGTATCTACCAGGGACCCTGAACCATCTTGCAGACTCCCTCTCCCATCAGAATCCTCCACCAGGGGAGTGATGCCTCCACCTGGAGGTTATGCACACAATTTGGGGTCTTTTTGGCAGGGCGGGGGTCGATCTCTTTGCCTCAGAGGAATCGACCCACTGCCTCCTTTGGTTCTCTTTGAGGGAAACCACCAGCCCTCTCGGCCAAGACGCGCTGGCGCACCCTTGGCCGAGAGGGCCTCCTTTACGGTTTCCCACTGCTCCCTCTGATTTGGCCAGCACTTCAGAGAGTCCTTCAGGAGGGTCACATGATGTTGCTGGTGGCCCCCTTCTGGCCAGCTCGAACATGGTTCCCATTGCTGTGCAAGCTCAGTTGCGGTGAACCATGGTGTTTCCCCAACAGGAAAGATCTGTTATCCCAAAAAAGCTGTCATGTTTGGCATCCCAATCCTCACCACCTCCGCTTACGTGTTTGGCCCCTGAAAGGTCTGAACTGCTGTTGAGCAGCTGTGTGGAACGGTCAGGCGGACCATTCTGAATGCCAGGGCGCCATCCACTCAACTGCAATATGATAATAGGTGGAAATTGTTTGTTAAGTGGTACAACAACCGCAGGGAGGTCCCAGTGCTTTGTCTGGTTCCCACGGTTCTGGAGTTTCTGCAGTCACGCTTGGATGAAGGTCAAACTCCATCCACTCTGAAGGTGTATGTGGTAGCGATATCAGCCCAACATGCTAGAATCAACGATGGCACAGTGGGGAGCCACAACCTGGTGTCGTTATTTCTTAAGGAGACTCTGAGGCTTCACCCCCTAGAGCTCAACGTGCCCGGCATGGGACCTGCACTTAGTGTTGGATGGCTTGTGTCAGCCTCCCTTTGAGCCTCTGGAAAGAGCAGAGCCACAGTAGGTGTCGCGTAAGACTGCGTTCTTGCTGGCCATTACCTCAGTGAAGCATGTCAGTGAGCTGCACGCGTTGTCAATCAGCCTATTATGCCTGTAGTGGCACCTTGATGGAATGGGTAAGACATTATGGCCAAACATTGCTTTTATCCCAAAGGTGCCGTTAAATTCACATTTTAATTAGCCTATAAGGCTTGCATGATATGAGCCTCCATCAGGAGATGGTGGAGGCAGACCAGAACTCTTGTGCCCAGTGAGAGCTCTAAGATGTTATATTGATGCTATTGCAGGCATTCCAACGTCTGAACAGCTTTTTGTTTGTTATGGGGGCCCTAACAAGGGCTCTGCTCTCTCCAAGCTGCGCTTGTCTCACTGGATCGTGGATACCTTTCGGCCCTCATATCAGGCGTCAGACCGCCCCCTACCAACAGGTGTGTGCCCTCACTCTACCACGAGTGTATTCACATCTTGGGCCGCCCTGAGGAGAGTCCCCCTATAAGAAATATGTGCTGCTGCCTCTTGGACGACGCCTGGCACATTTTCCAGATTCTACAATGTGAATATCGCCACTCCCTTGTCAACACCCTTCTTCCTCTCCTGCTTCACACAATTCAGCCTCTCCCTCCCTGTCTCTGTCTCTCTGTGCATAAGAGAAAAGTGCCTGTCATTGTCCCTAAGCAGCAGTAATGTTGAGAATATAGACCCTGGAATAATGGAGATTGTCAACTTCTAGGCGATGTTGGCTTTTATAGTTGTCAATAGCTTGATAAGCATATTGAGAAGTCTGCAGCCTCCTGTTTTCCAGTGACAGCATGCTACAGGTAGATGATAAAGTGAGAAAAGAGACAGAGAGGGACCAACAGACCTTCAGAGGTTAACTGTGTTTAAGCTGTGGGCTGTCTGAAAATGTGTGTGATAGTGAGAAAATCCAATATTACTAGGGCTGCAAGCAGCACTGAATGGGCCTTCACACTCTTGCAGACCTCCGCTACAGCCAGTGTCAGTGAGAGGTACATGCTGTATGTACAACCACTGACAAAACGCCTCTACCTCATGATGTTTTTTTGTTTGTTTAATTATACTGGGATGGGAAAACATCCTGGCCTAAAAATACTGCTGGGGCTGCTTTTTAAAGTCAACTGGGAAATGTTCTACCATGTTTCAAGAGGTAACAAGGAGTGTTAAATTTTAAAAAATATATGTACATCAACTGTGTCTAGAGACCTTGCTGTATCTTAAAACTTCAGATGGTAGACTTCCTGATTATTCAACAATATGGCTCCAGAGACTTTTCTGTAGAGCCTGACGTGATATATAAGCCTTCAAAATTTCAGAATTTTGGGTCCATCCTGCTGCAAGGACTGAAGTTATTATAATTCACAGGGGTCATCATTGAGCCAAGTTTTCACCCCTATGGAAACAAACTACAGAAAAATTCTTAGGTTACACCTAGGCTTATGTGTAGAAATCATGATCATCAGAGAGTGGCAAAAGCTGTTTAAAGTGTTTGGAGTTCCCACTTTGGAGCGCCAAGACTTATGCAATTTTATTCCTCACAGGTGTGGTGGCTTTTCTGTCAGTATTTCACCATGAAAATAAGATTTTTTTTTGAAGTCTTGGGAAGCCAGACGTGTGTGCAAAGTGTCAGACTTTCAACTCAATGTAGCCCCAGGGGCTGCTGTTTTGAAAATTGTTAGGGGCGCTGTTGGTGTAATGCTACTGCAAATCCCACTTTCTGCAAGAGTCTGGAACACCTGCAAAATTATAAGACTTTTTAAGCATTTTCAAACCCTCAAAAGTCACTTCGAAGTAGGAGAAAATCTCTGCCAATTTAAAAACAAAGAGGATCCTAAGCACCCATAGTGCTCTGGCCCTTAGGTGGTTTAGGTTTTACACATTGGTAATGTTATTGTGATGCAAACAAATCACTTGTTTCTCCATCTCTCCCCAATAAATGTTAGTGATAGTGGGTCTGCAAAAAATGTAACAGAAAAAGAATTCAAAAAGGCAAAAACTTTCATTTAAACATAAATGAGGCATAAAATGTCTGTTAACGACGCATCTAAATGCACATGTATTATTCCAATATTTTCCCCTTATACCCAGCATGTCTTCACATCTCAGTTCACTGTAAATATAAAATAAAATAGCAGAAGTTTGGATTACTGAGTACAAAAAAGTCCACAATTAAAGAGAAATTGTTTGTTTTTAGGAGAAAATCTGTGACTATGACAAAAGCAACCTTTTTACAGATAAGATTTCCAATTATACTTGATTGCATTGCACCCCAAGATTAGATCAGATGAGCAGCATTTGATGACGCTAGGTTAGGCTACAGTATAGAAATCATTAATGATAAATAAATATAGGCAGTGACGGTTAATAGCAGAATCACATAAATATAACTGAAAATAAGTTAAGTGAGTGTCTGAGTGAATAATGATCCAAATAGTCAATACTGCCATACAAACTACAACTATAACTATTAATAATATTTAAAGTATTAGTAAGAATAACAATAAGTATAATAAATATAAAAAAAACAATGAATAAAACTGACTGAAATACACAGAGATGCTACATTTATTTTATATATTTAATAATTTCAGAGGCACAGTAATTATGCGACAAGCCCAAGTGTGCAGTGTACTCTTTGGCTGTTTTTAAAATATGTTATAATGATGATAATAATAATAATAATAATAATAATAATACATTTTATTTAAAAGCACCTTTCAAGATACTCAAGGACACTGTACAGGATAAAAACAACAACAATAAAATCAACAAAACAATACAACTATAAAATAAGCAAAACACAACAGACAATGACGGATAAGTGGATGAGAATGGCAAATTCATGTTAAATGGAGTATGCAGTTCTGAATAGGTGGGTTTTGAGTCTGGATTTGAAGAGGGAAAGTGAAAGTGTAAATGCAGAAAATCACATCACAATAAAGCTGAGAAGCAATTTATTTGCTCATTTTGCTAGGCTCACATTATTTAGTCAAGTTCATTGAATGGCCCCCTAGTGACACCACTTCAGCCAAGTCCAGCTCAGACATCACTTTGAGCAGTGGAGCTGATGAGGACAACAGTCTGGATAGCTGGGATGTCGCGACAACCAAATCCAAACCAAATGGAGAGGAGGTTCTGATCAAAGAGGAGGACAATGAAATTGTGGTCAAAGATGGACAAGGGAGCAGGATAATCAACTTGGACTCTCCAGAGGAGGTGACCTCTGAGAACTTGTGGGAGAGAACTGAAGTTCTAGCAGCTGTGATTGCATGTGGTGTGGCTGGATTCCTCTGTGCTGTTTTCCTCCTCCTCCTCCTCCTCGGCTACCACATGAAGAAGAAGGATAAAGGCAGCTACGAGCTTGGAGACTCCAAACTGGCCTCAATGACCTATCACAAAGCACCTACAAAAGAGTTCTATGCCTGAACTTACTGATGAGGACTTAAGATAGAATCAGTCTCCTCCCAATCAGAGCTGAGATTGGATGTAAAAGCACCTGAAGATGATTCCTTGCCATGAAGTTTGAAGTCAAGCACATCAGTTCCTCTGCAGAACTTTTCTTTTTTCATTACAACCTTCCTCCTTTCCTCAGATATGACAATTTCGAACAAAAGGTCATAACTGGTAAAGAAGTCTATTTAAATACTTTGTTTTCTGTTGTGAGGAAGGAGTTAGAATCTAAGTACACATCCTAAATTACCAAACCTAATCTGTAACAGCTATTCCAGAGGACAAAACATCAACTTAAAGTATTGACAACACTGTCAACCTTACTTCCTTAAGATGAACCACATTGTGCTGGACTTAGTTCTTGTATTACTGACAGATTTTTATGTCTCTTTGTTGGAGCTGTGGCCTGAACTATTGCAGCTGTGGAAGATCACCAAAATATATAAACAGCGTTAATGCAATTTGAGTAGAAATGGTACCAAACACAAAATTGGTGTTACAAAGAGCCTTCAATATTTTTCTAATTATTTGAGGTCTATTTTCTGTCTTTGTTGACATGCTTACATTTCATTTTATGTATGCTTTCTTTGCTAGATCAAAGATTTTTTTTGTTTCCATGGCTAATTAATGTTTTTTTTTTCATATGCTGTCCAGTATTGATATGAAAGACTTTGTTACTCTGCAGGTACATGTTGTTGTTTTCTCATAGATATTTGACCAAATATGGGGTATCATTTCTGTACTCTTTAAAAGATGATGATGAAAGGAGGGCTTTGACTCATAATTTAGATGAGGGGCTGACTCTGCCCATGGTGGCTCCAAAAGGATATTTTCCTCACTGCATGAAGCAGAGACTTTTGCAAAAACTTAAACCTGAACATAAACTTGCCGGTTGGCTCAGCAATTTTTTGGAAGTGGCTTTTATCCCTAAAATATTTATAATATGAAATAATTTTGACCATAACTTAAAATCTTCAAACTTTTTGCATTGTTGGAATTTAATGTGCTATGAATCTGGTTGATATCTGGAGATTTCAGCATTCTCCAAAAAGTGATTATTCTTTCTCAAGAACTCTAATAATGTTTAACCATTCATTTGAAGCTCATACTTGCCTGAACGTGTTATATGAGGCTAGTATGTGGCACCAGATCTATGTCAAAACTCAAGCATACAGTTTTACACATTCACAAGTATATTAAACATTCAAACGCATGTAATAAAACTACTCATGCACAAATTAAACATCCCCAGAAGAAAATTCAATACTCACACACACATCGTAGTATTTCACACATGCACACATAACAGGTAACCTGACATGCCAGACGGACAGTTCCATATATCCGCCACGGAAATATTTCACTAGTCCATCTGGAGAAGTGCACATAGAAAATGTTTTCAGAGGCGCGGCCTTCAAAATCAACTGTAGCTGGTGATTGGATGATCGTTCTGCCAATAACACTCATCACAGACCAATCCATATCAAGCTACAGTATGACGAAGCAGCTAGACTCTGTTGTTAGCCACTAGCTTAAACTACAGTTTAGTCCTTAGACTATCATCTTACATTAAATTATACCACACAGATGCATCATTTACCACTTATATGTGACATGAACCTCGTCAACCACAATACTGACCAAAGTCTCCTGGTAAACTTCTGAGGAGAGCATATTTCGCCAGGTATCACTGAGTAACCATGACTCCCATAGACTGACCGGCATCATCCGGAGGATTTCCGCATCGCTCCCAGTTTCCCAGCAGTGAAGAGCAAAAACATGGTTTACTGTAAGAAACGCTTTACGTGACGTTCTTTGCTCCTCATCAGAAGAAGAAATTGAGTCCATTTCTTATAATACCTCAGATATTGCCGCATCCACGGAGACCGCTTCAGAAGCCGCCATTGTTTTCAAACTTGCAGTCACTTCCCGCTGTCCTCACGTCTTCAGTTGCCGCCTCTCTTCCCTGATTGGGCCATCTAGCTTTTGGCAATGAGGTCGTAGGAGATTGAAGCTTGGCAAGATTGCATGATTATAGACAATGAATCAGGCAGGTCCATCTGCACTGCAAGGTTACATAACTAGCACGTGCGGCACTGATGCTGCTCTGCATGTGCACACTCTCTCAGCTCGTTCGAGGTAAAATCCTGCTTGTGGAGAGAAATTCTGCTCAAGGAGAAAATAGACAGGCATTTCAGGGCAGAAGCTCCTGCCCCCTTGGTGATGTGTCACCCTCAGAGTTGGTCCTTCCCTCATGAAACCTTTTTTTTCACTCCTGCATGACAACTTCTGTCAACACCAGTAAGTAGCCATAAAGACTATGGTGAGGAAGAAGGAGGACATCTGCATACTCAGTTTGTTCATTATGACAATGATTTCAGTTGTGTAAACAAGCCCTGCATTTTGGATTGAATAAATTATTTATGCTTACAAAATTATATTTAAAGAATTCGGTTTAGTAAACATCAGCTCACATACACACGTGGACAAAATTGTTGGTACCCTTCCGTTAAAGAAAGAAAAACCCACAGTGGTCACTGAAATAACTTGAAACTGACAAAAGTAATGATAAATACAAATTTACTGAAAAGCAACTAATGAAAATCAGACCTATCTTTTGAATTGTGGTTCAACAGAATCATTTTAAAAAACAAAATAATGAAACTGGCCTGGACAAAAATGATGATTGCACAACCTTTTGAGGCAATCACTGCAATCAGGTGATTTCTGTAACTCTCAATGAGACTTCTGCACCTGTCGACAGGTATTTTGGCCCCTCCTCATGAGCAAATTGCTCCAACTGTCTCAGGTTTGAAGGGTGTCTTCTCCAGACTGCATGTTTCAGCTCATTCCACAAATGTTCAATAGGATTTAGATCAGGGCTCATAGAAGGCCACTTCAGAATAGTCCAATGTTTTGTTCTTAGCCATTCTTGGGTGTTTTTAGCTGTGTTTTTTGGGTCATTATCCTGTTGGAGGACCCATGACCTGCGACTGAGATCAAGCTTTCTGACACTGGGCAGGACATTTTGTTCCAGAATGCCTTGATAGTCTTGAGATTTCATTGTACCCTTCACAGATTCAAGACACCCTGTGCCAGATGCAGAAAAGCAGCCCCAGAACATAACTGAGCCTCCTCCATGTTTCAAAGTATGAACAGTGTTCTTTTCTTTGTACACTACATTTTTACATCTGTAAACATAGAGCTGATGTGACTTGCAAAAAAAACTCCAGTTTTGTCTCATCTGTCCAAAGGACATTCTCCCAGAAGCTTTGTACCTTGTCAATTACATTTTGGCAAATTCCAGTCTCGCCTTTTCATGATTTGCTTTCAACAGTGATGTCCTCCATGAAGTCCATTTTGATTTAAACAGTGACGGATGGTGCAATCTGATACTGATGTACCTAGACCTTGGAGTTCACCTCTAATCTCTTTGGAAGTTGTTCTGGGCTCTGTGGTTACCATTCCTATAATCCGTCTCTTCAATTTGTCATCGATTTTCCTCTTGCAGCCACTTCCAGGGAGGTTGGCTACAGTCCCGTGGACCTTAAACTTCTGAATAATATGTGCAACTGTAGTCACAGGATTATCAAGCTGCTTGTAGATGGTCTCATAGCCTTTAGCTTTAACATGCTTGTCTATAATTTTCTTTCTAATATCCTGAGACAACTCTTTCCTTAGCTTTCTGTGATCCATGTTCAGTGTGGTACACACCACGATACCAAACAGCACAGTGACAACTTTTCACCCTTTAAATAGGCAGATTGACTGATTACATGCTTGAAGACACATGTGATGCTAATTTCAGGACACACCTTAGTTTTAACATGTCCCTATGGTCAAATCACTTTCAGTCTTTTCTAGGGGAACCATCACTTTTGTCCAGGCCAGTTTCATTATTTTGTTTTTTAAAATGATTCTGTTGAACCACAAATCAAAAGCAATGTCTGATTTTCATTCTTTAATTTTCATTACATTTTTTTCTATTGTTACTTTTGTCACTTTAAAGTTATTTCAGTGACTATTGTGGGGTTTTTCTTTCTTTAACGAAGGTACCAAGAATTTTGTCCATGTGTGTATCTGTGTGTACAAAACCCAAAACCAGTGAAGTTGGCACGTTGTGTAAATCGTAAATAAAAACAGAATACAATGATTTGCAAATCCCTTTCAACCTATATTCAATTGAATACACAGCAAAGACAAGATACTTAACGTTCGAACTGGTAAACTGTGTTATTTTTTGCAAATATTAGCTCATTTTGAATTTGATGCCTGCAACATGTTTCAAAAAAGCTGGCACAAGTGGCAAAAAAGACTGAGAAAGTTGAGGAATGCTCATCAAACACTTATTTAGAACATCCCACAGGTGAACAGGCTAATTGAGAACAGGTGGGTGCCATGATTGGGTATAAAAGCAGCTTCCCTGAAATGGTCAGTCATTCACAAACAAGGATGGGGCGAGGGTCACCACTTTGTGAACAAATGCGTGAGCAAATTGTCAAACAGTTTAAGAACAACATTTCTCAACGAGCTATTGCAAGGAATTTAGGGATTTCATCATCTACGGTCCGTAATATCATCAAAAGGTTCAGAGAATCTGGAGAAATTACTGCACGTAAGCGGCAAGGCCGAAAACCAACATTGAATGCCCGTGACCTTGGATCCCTCAGGCGGTACTGCATCAAAAACCGGCATCACTGTGTAAAGGATATCACCACATGGACTCAGGAACACTTCAGAAAACCACTGTCAGTAACTACAGTTCGTGGCTACATCTGTAAGTGCAAGTTAAAACTCTACTATGCAAAGCGAAAGCCATTTATCAACAACACCCAGAAACGCCGCCGGCTTCGCTGGGCCCGAGCTCATCTAAGATGGACTGATGCAAAGTGGAAAAGTGTTCTATGGTCTGACAAATCCACATTTCAAATTGTTTTTGGAAAGTGTGGTCGTCTTGTCCTCCGGACCAAAGAGGAAAAGAACCAGCCGGACTGTTATAGGCGCAAAGTTCAAAAGCCAGCATCTGTGATGGTATGGGGGTGTATTAGTGCCCAAGGCACGGGTAACTTACACATCTGTGAAGGCACCATTAATGCTGAAAGGTACATACAGGTTTTGGAGCAACATATGTTGCCATCCAAGCAACATCTTTTTCATGGACACCCCTGCTTATTTCAGCAAGACAATGCCAAGCCACATTCTGCACGTGTTACAACAGTGTGGCTTCGTAGTAAAAGAGTGCGGGTACTAGACTGGCCTGCCTGTAGTCCAGACCTGTCCCCCATTGAAAATGTGTGGCACATTATGAAGCGTAAAATACAACAACGGAGACCCCGGACTGTTGAACAACTTAAGCTGTACATCAAGCAAGGATGGGAAAGAATTCCACCCGAAAAGCTTCAAAAATTGGTCTCCTCAGTTCCCAAACGTTTACTGAGTGTTGTTAAAAGGAAAGTCAATGTAACACAGTGGTAAAAATGCCCCTGTACCAACTTTTTTGCAATGTGTTGCTGCCATTAAATTCTAAGTTGATGATTATTTGCAAAAGAAAATAAAGTTTCTCAGTTCGAACATTAAATATCTTGTCTTTGCAGTGTATTCAATTGAATATAAGTTGAAAAGGATTTGCAAATCATTGTATTCTGTTTTTATTTACGATTTTCACAACGTGCCAATTTCACTGGTTTTGGGTTTTGTATATTGGGAACAGAATCTGTTAAAATTATACAATAAAGATTTAAACAAATCACTGAAGTAATTAATGAATATGTCATTAAGTATTAAAAAAGTAATAGAGAAATTATTAATTTTGTCATTGATTAGTGGGGGATGACAGGCAGGCTGTGCAACTTTATAATGTTCCTGTTTACCTTTTACCATCAGAAGTGTGAAATATAGGAGTCTTGTCCTAACGTTGGCTCGAAGATGCCTCTTTTTCCAACATAAATGAACAGAATATGTAATAATATTGTTTCAAATAATGGTTGATGATGCATGTTGCAGTTTATTTTGGGCACTTTGGGCAGATATTAAAGTGAAATAAGATAATTTTATTCCAATGTATGGCTGATGAAACTGGCACAGAGGACCTCCTGGGCAATGTGTGCCAGCAGTATGGGGTATCTTTATGGTGCGCTTTTTGAGTAAGTTACATTTTTGTGTACTTTGAAAATAGATTACTAAAAGTTGATACAGTGTCATTATGCATTCTATGTATTCATGTTGGGAAAAAGGCATCTTAGAGCCAATGTTAAGGCAAGACTCCAAGATTTCACACTTTTGATGGTATAAGGCAAAACAGGAACATTATTTATTTGCGTTGCCTGCCTGTCGTCTCCCTCTTGTCAGCATGAAGCATTTACTTTAAAGGTTCAAATACATGAGCACTTCAAATTGAGGAGCGGCTGATTTAAACAGAAAACAGAGGAGTGGCTGGCTTGACCGCAGTCTCTCTTGTCTGTCAGTCCCATACACTCTCCCTGCTCCAATCCCTTCTCCTGTCCTGAAGCACTACTGTTGTACTAGGTTATGCTGTGTTTCTGCTCTTGTAGGTGTTTTCTTGGTTTGATTGTTTTAGGCTTTGTTTCGTTTCTAACTTGGAGCGTGTTTCTGCTCTTGCAGGTGTTTTCCTCGTACTGAACTGCATTGAGCCGTTGGAGGCCACCGAAAATGCTGCTGTTACACAAAGAACAATTACTTTCCTAATATGATTATGTTATCTTAAACTTGACATTCATTTACTTTACAGTCTGACCTTAAACCCTCTGATGCCCAAAATGTAAATGTGGCACATATGAACAGGTTTCCAAAAAAAATCATCATCAAAAAAAAAAAAAAAAAGCCAAATTTTCTTAGACATTTATATAGATTGCCAATAAAAGTGATTCATTTCTGTTAACTAACTCTAGTCCTGTGCCTCATAATCAAATATTTTTAAATTTTACATTTTTTAACTTTTTAGTACTACTTTGAATCCCTAGAGCCAACCATGTTTAAAAATAAAGGAAAAATGATTTCCTAAAATAAAAGAGCCACTGAGGAAATTGTAGTTCTGGATTTCATAGTCTTGTACATGTCATTGATTACTAGTGATATTGATCTGAATGCATTTTAATTTTTTTCAGGGTCAGATGCTGACCTCCTCCTTGTTCCTTGAAAAGTTGATTTCAAGAACAAAGAGAGGTGTTGAAATTTACAACTCCTGACTCAGTTGTAGCAGAGGACAGAGATTTTTTGAACTCATCTTTCCACTGAAGGAGACTTGAACGAGTAAATACTTACTTGACTACCAGCCACCCTGACTGGTCTGCAGCGTAACAGCCTCATACGCAACAAACTGCAATGCCTCGCGTATTCTGACACTTTTGTTTCAGAACTGGCATTAACTTCCTGTAACCTTGTGCAGCAGCTGGACCTGCCTGAGTCAATGCCTGTAATCAGTCAGATCCATCTTGAAAAGCTCGAATCTACAATGATTGTGATTGACCCAAAGTGGTATGGCCCAATCAGTGTTCCTTTAAAGCAGGAAGAGGTGGGAGCTACGAGTAAGATGACAGCAGGAGGTGACTGCTTGTGTGGGGATTAGCATTGATGCTAACAGCCTCAGTAGCAGTTTTATCAGATCTGGACTGAATTTCTTTATTAAATGACAAACACATAACAACACTGAAAGCACTTTTCAATAGAAACAATATTTTTAGAATTTGTATTTTTTTTGACGGTGCTTTGTTTATTGTAGTGGCTTACATTTTGCATTTTACACTGGGGCAGTAGCGCATTATCTGATTGTCCTGTAATGAATATTATGGACGGAATGATTGTCCAATTACCTGCTGGATTTGCTTTGAAAGGTTCTGCCCAATCCCAAACTGTATCTATGGGCTATTACCCAGCTTGACTAGTAAAATATATTAAACAGTGCATCTGGTGTGTCAGGTTGAACTTCTTAATCAATTTAAGGAATAGTAGCTCATCTGTCGCACCACACGGGCCAGCCTTTGTTACCTATGTTCATCAGTGATGCTTGGCCATCCATGACCACTGCTCCTTCCTTGGACCGCTTCTGATAGATCCTAACCAAGATACGGGGACATCCCACAAAGAGCTGCAGTTTTGGAGATGCCCTGACTCAGTCATCTAGCCATCACCATTTGGCCTATGTTAAGCTCAAATCCTTACGCTTATCTATTTTTCTTGCTTCTAACACATCAACTTTTAGGGCAAATGTACACTTGCTGCCACTCCTACCAACTAACAAGTGTCATGATGGATGCACCTATGACTCTGAGAGAAAGTTGGTCCAACTATGGGTGATTCTTTGAATTATATTTGCTTTGATATCATTGGTGAGACAATGGTCCTTGACCTTTAATTCTACTGTCTTCTAAATGAGGATTGTAGTGTCTCCATTATATTCCATCAAGATATTGTATGAGCTGAAAAAATACTGCCCCAAAATGGATGCCAAAGCGAAACTTAAAGGTATAATATCCGACATTTCACACATTTTTATATCGGATTCAAAGTATGTGGCATCATGATAACTCTCTGAGTTCATGCTCCTCAGAGTGAAAGCTAAGCCCACCCCCCTCTGCCTGTGTTGATATCAGCTCAATGTAAACATTGTCCAGACCAGATTGGGGAGGGTCTCTCTCTCTCTCTCTCCACCCACCCTCCCTCTGCGTATAAAGCCCAGGCCACCTCCTGCTCCAACTGACCAATCACAGAAGAGGAGGCGGCGCCATGGCATGTGCAGCCTTCTTGTTCTAGAGACTGTCCAGTGGCTAGCTTGTGCTGCACCGGGGACAAATCAGTATAAGTGAAAGTATCAAACAAACATGAAATAATTAAAAGAAAGTAAAGACTAGACAGAGTTTATCGAAATGGAGAGCCCTGCATGAGGAGAAGGCTCAAACACGGCCGGAGCTGGACCTGCATCTGGATCAGTGAGTATGTCTGTATGTTTCTGTGTTACTTGAGCCATGTTAGTGACATGTCACAGACAGGAGCATGGATAACAAACTGGGCTTGTGCTGTGTAGTTAATGTTCACGTTTTACTTTTGTGATTTCTCAGAGTCATTTAGGCCAATATGGAAGCTAACGTGTGCCAACGTTAGCCTGCAGCTAAACAAAGCAGCCGCAGGCTAACGCAGCTAAAACATAAACACACGTTTACCCTGTCGATTGTTCTATATTATTGTGATCCTCACTGGAGTTCATTTATGTTACTGGGGCACTGTTTAAAGTTTAGATGTCCGTCAAATAAAGGTAGCAGGCCACAGAAGAAGCACAACACAGCTGAAGACTGACTGTTATCTAAATGAACTTGCATATAATATATGTTTATTTTTATGTATGACAATGTTTGCATTTTAGTGCTGTCTGTCTCATGTGCTGGTCATCCTAAGAAAATTTTCCACTTCGGTGGACAGTAAAGAATCATTCTATTCTATTCTATTCAATGAATGTAGTATTTGAGATCTCCAAAAAGAAAAGATTTATGTCTTAATCGGTGTGATTTATAAAGCAGCTTTACCACTGCAGCCACAGTGAAAAGTGAGAATGATTATCTTTGTGGTATTTTGGTACATGGTCTTTAGCTGTGAAATGTCAAACTCTTTCAAAGTGTAATGGTTTTAGTGTTATTTTTCCTTCTTCAGATATGAAAATGGTTCTGGTAAATCCACACCTAAGAAGAATGAGTGGCACTGATGTCCACACACTGGTTCTGGCAAAACCTCATCTTCCTCTGTTTGGTAAGGAGCCTTGAGGATTTATTTTTGTCCAATTGTATACAAAAATTCTCACATTTTTAGCGTCAAACCTCCTTGCTATTTTAAATATTTGTATTATTTGTTTAGCGTTATTATGCAGACATGGCATTTTTCTTTTAGTTTGTTCTCAAGTTTTTGAACCAAATGCTGTCTCCTCACAGAGTGGAAATGAAGGGCACTAATAGGCCTAACATCCAGGAGTCACCAGAAAGCTTCAACCACTGGTACCCACCACACTCACTCCTCCTGCAGAAATGGCTGGGAATCACGTCTTGGTATGTTTTTTTTTTCTTAAAATGTATAATTGTACTGAAATCTTTTTTTGTTGCAAGTGCTACAAAACCAAAAGAATAACATTTTCTGTTCATCTTTGCAGGTCCAACACTGCCAGAGTTACAACAGTGGAAGAGCTGATGTCCAAGCCCTCTGTCCTCTTTATTAGACACTACTACTCAGTTTCTACCTGGAAGTTCAGCGACTGTAAAGAGGAAGGCCAGAGGAGGCGGCTACACTGTGCTGACAGTGCCTCCTAAAAACCTGAACACCAAACTGCTGTTTGTTATAATGACAAAGCTGAATCAGCCATCTGTAAAGCACAACACATTTACAGTAATCACTTCATAAATTAATCTCAGAAAATGTTTCTTTGCATTTACAGTGCTGTTCAGCATGGCCTGTTGCTATCGTTCAGTCATATTTAGTTGCATGTCTCAGGGCAGGTAAAAAAAACAATCATTATCAAAATAAAAATAAGGAGTGACAAGTACATTTCTGTGAATGTTGTATTTTATAAGACATCCAAATATCACTTTGAAATGGTGTGGTGTACATATATATATAAAATTTGCATACACTGCAGATAGTTTTATTTGGCTGGATTCCCATTTGTTGTGCCTTGGGTCCAGTGACACACTTGGTTATAACTTCAGTGATTTACTTAACATGATTTTGAGAAACCACTTCAGTTAGCCTTTTTCTCCAAATGGGTCTTACTTTTCACATTAGTTGAATATTCGTTATTAATATCCTGCCCACAAAGTGCCTAACTGTCATTGCTTTATGGCACATAATGAATACAATATCTGTAAATCTACTTTCTAGTGTTTCAAAATGCCAGGAAGCTTAAAATTGTAACACCTATACTCCAAACATCATGTTGTATACTAGAATAAGAAAACCGAAGTCAAAAGTAGTTACAATTAAAGTATCTATGTACATTAGTACAGCTGTAACTTACATTTCTTGACAGTGTAAAATTTTCTGCTCTTTGTCAGCAAAAAACATCCTTGCACTAACAAAACACAAGGTGTGGAGAGACAGAAGAGGCACATAGTTTCTTACTGGAATAGGAGCCAGTGGCTTAACAAAACATGGAAATCATTTGTCAACAATAAAAAAATGAGTGTATTTCTTCCCCAAATAAGATGGGTTTTTTTTGTTAAAGATACAAAGCCTGTGCTGATAAACAGATAATATTCTCAGATGTTTCATCCACAGAGGATGCAATTATTTGTCATGAGAAAGAACAATAAAAGTAGATTCTCTAATAAAACATTTTCTGTGTAATGAAGTAATAGGTACTTTTAGCAAGTAGTCACATAAACTGAGAAATAACTTTAAAAAACTGCTCAGTACTTGTCTTGTAATTTCTAAAGACATTATTTTACTGGACAGCCCTCTGTTTCTATTTCTCTGCTGCTGGGGCGTCAGATTCCAGGCCTTGCTGCCTGTTCAAAGCAGCTGTTGATAGCTCTCACTTCTTTGGTCATCTTATGTAGCAGCACCTGAAGAACATGAACTCAACAAATGTTGTCTGATGGTTAGGTGAAGTATATTTATGGATATGAAATAATAAGTGACTACATTAACTCAGGTTCTAGTGATTGAGTAGCTCCTTTGTGTGCATGTGCTTTATTCAGTCGCACCAGAGTCAGCGGTTATATAAATATGTGAAGTAAATGCAGCTTGGCAACAAAAAAATGTTTACTCAGTTTTTATTTCATATTGCCAAGGGCAAATTTTAAGTTGATATTTACGTATAAGTTTAGGGAGTGAAATATAGAGGTTGCTTATTAAAAATCAAGAATCGTGGTTTAAAAAAATCAATGACGTTTTTCTGATCTAATTTCACAGGTAACAGGAAAAATCACTAACATTGTGTTACATCGTGTTATTTTTATTAAATATTATCTACTATTCTGTTTATACTACACAGAAAATACATTCAGAATACTAAATACTCTGAGTATATTTTTTATCCAATTCTTTTTACTTTTACTTGAGTAGATTCATAAATAAAAGATAATTGAAGTGCTTCATTTACCTGCAATTGCGGATTTGAAAATTGTTTGAGTACTTTTACTATACTACAATGTTTTGTTCATTCTACCTCAGCCTGTAAAAATGAAATAATAATAATTTACATCTATAACTACAGTTTTATCATGTTTCACTGTATGAAGTGTGATGTCCTCAGAGCATCGAGTGATTACCTGTCTGTACAGGAGGTCTCTTCCTCAGCCGCTCTGTCCCCGGCTCTGGTAGCCCCGTCCCCGGCCTCATCAGTGGGTCAGAGTCGCTCTGTGAAGGCCTGTCGTGAACCGGGAAAGAGAGGAGAGCTGGCGGATTAATGAAGTTACAAGACTGTCAAGAATGCTAACTTTACACCATTATAGACCTCAGACATGCTTTCATTGTTATCTACTTTGGCAACTGACTTTAGCATTAGAGCCAACCAGGAAGTGGATACGGATTTGCTGACTCAGCGGGTCACATACAAACATATTCACTCTAAACAAACATTACTGAGATGACTCTTTACAGCCATATCACATAGAAAACAACACTGATAGCAGCTATCAGCTATTAGCTACTAGTTAGCTCATCTGTCGGTGTGTTTCGTCGTTTTGTGGCTTCTGCAGCCTTTAGCTCGGCTTCGTCGCCGTTAATTCAGGCAGATTACGGTTACCACTCCAGCTCTGTTTCTGCTCTCTGCTCTGTATCACACAACCCGGGGTATATTTTACTGAAGTTTTGGCTAACTAGCTGTAGCTGTTCCAGCAGAGTTATAAATCATGAACAAAGACCACAAATGCTGTTTGCGACAAAAAGGTAAACTTTTATCAGAGACACAACAGTCACAGGATTAATCAGTATGTGCTCTGTAAATTTACCTCTCTGTTAGACATGTTCATGAACAGCATCGTCCTGCTGGCAGTCATGTCTGTTGCTTCTTTACATCTGGAGGCTCTCTCTGCTGCCTCCATGGTGTTCTTTATGGCTGTCCTTTTTGCAGACCCTGTGATGCCCAGCAGAGAGTAAACTTTGCACAGTGAGCGGCCAGCGAAGCCTCTGCACCCCACTTCAATGGGCTCGCAGCCTGCTCTCCAGCCCCTTCCTTGGCACTGCTCCACCAGCTCCTGGTACTTAGAACGCTTCCTCTCATTCGCCTCCTCGATGCGGTCCTCCCAGGGCACTGTCAGCCCTATCAGCAGGACTTGCTTTGATGAGACTGAGGAAAGCACGATGTCAGGCCTCAAGGATGTTGTTGTGATGTGGGCTGGGAACGTCAGCTGCTTACCCAGGTCAACTGTCAGGTCCCAGTCTGATGCTGATTTGAGTAGGCTGGTTGCTGCTCTGGACTGTGGCTGAGGCTGCTCACCAGCCTTGACAAAGGCGATGCTCCTCTTGTCAAGGTGTTGCTTGGAATTGATGTTGGTTACGGTGCTGGAGATGGTTTCAGCAGCTGCCTTCAACACCTGGTCGTGCCGCCAGCGATAGCGGCCCTCCGCCAGTGCTTTTGGGCAACTGCTGAGGATGTGCTCGAGTGATCCTCTCCCAGCACATAATAGATAAGCTGGCGAGTCGCTCTTGCCCCAGAGATGGAGGTTTGCCGGGCTGGGTAGGATGTCATACACAGCCAAGACCATGAACTTGATGCGCCGGGGTTCAGCTTGCCAGATCTCCGCCCAGGACACTCTCCTGTCAAGCGCTCCCTCCCACCTCATCCAAGCTCCCTGCTGCTGCATGCCCACCATCCTGCTGGTCCGTTGATCTTCAACTCCTGCCCACACCTCCTTCAGGACTAGTTGGTGTTTGTCCTTCCCTCGTGCCTTCTCATAGCGAGGCTGAGGGCAGGCCCCCAACCCTGCACGCCCAGTTGCAACTGTGCCCATCAGTGCCTTGTGCCTCAGTCGGGATTCTGCTGCTTCCAGGCCTTCCTTGGCTCTCCACTTTCTGCCTGTTCGCACCATGATGCCCGCTGATGCTACCTTCGAGTCCTTGGAGTCACGATAGAGCATAGCCTCTCTTGTCCGAGCAACTCTGAACTCCTCGTCGAGACTGCTGAAGGGGAGCTGGAGTTTGTTCGTCTTCCCGTACAGTGCAGCACTACAGAGGCTGTGGGGTAGACCCAGCCACCTACAGAGGTAGCTGCTGATTTTCCTCTCCAGGGTTTCCACTGTCGACAGGGCCACCTCGTACACCAACAGAGGCCAGAGTACCCGGGGTAGGACGCTATGCTGGTAAATCCACGCCTTAAATCTCCCGGGCAATCCAGACTTGTCAACTGCTGATAGCCATGACATTAAGGATGTCCAAAATGTTAAATTCCAATAAAAAAATGGAAAAAAGTATATTCCAATTTACGCTCCTTATTCCCAAGAAAGGACAAAGTTATATTCCAATTCACGCTCTTTATCCCCCGAAAAAAGAAAAAGTTGTATTTCAATTTAAGCTCCTGTCCCCAAAAAAGCACAAAATGCAGTAAAAGTCCAGGTGACACCAGTTTATTAAAGCTTAAAAGAATCTTTAACAAACTTGTGGGTGGAGTTGAAGTGTGGTACCAACACCCCAAACCCACTACAAAGCTGTGAAACATCGCTTTTTATCTCTGGGTGGAGCTCCTCCCCTCCTACTAAAATGTTCCATCCCCTCTTCTTGACAGCTCCACCCTCTCTTATTAATATTTACTTTTATTTATTCTTATTTATTCTTGAACTTAGTTGTGTAAAATTTCCGTCCCTAGGAAGTCATACAAATCCAATGATGACCAGATTTTCTTCATCTTATAGTTATAATTTGGCATTTTTTCCCCTTACCTATTTCTCAAAATGGCTTCTGTCTGCTGCTTCGAAATGACTGCTCTGTGAGCTTTTCCAAATATGGAGCTGGGATTTTCCCCTTATGAGCCTCTTCCCAGACGTGTTAGATTTACATAATCTTTAAAATAGACATCATTAGATATGTATTTTGGCCCCATGAAAGGAACAACGTTTTAAGAACATTTTATGCATATAAAACCAATTACCTTCAATAAATCAGAAACCTTTACATGAAAATACACTGTGTAAAAAGTCTAATGTCTACTTTGTGAGATTATAAAATTATAACACTCTTGTAAACTCATAAGGCATATATTGTGTGACAATTCTCACTAGACAAGGCACATATTGTGACAATTCCAACTAGATAAGGCATATTGGGACAATTTTAACTAGATAAGGCAAACATTTTATGATAATTCTAACTAATACATTCTGTGTGTGTGATATATTGTGATAATTTTAACTAATACATTCTGTGTTTGTCTGTGAGGATTATATGAGGCAAACATTAAGGGAATATATAAGGCACATTACATGTAAAATAAAACTTATGAAACCATTAAGCATATAAGATGAACCCCTTAATCCAACATTCATCATAAAAATATAAGTAAAAATAAGTAAACTATGACAGTGAAGATATATAAAAATAAGCAAAAAAAAGTGAATCATTGATTACAACATTGATTATAAAATCAAATATATAAGTAAATTATTGGGTACAACATTGATTATGAAATTAAAAGCACTGACCAAAACAATGGATGAACCAATGATTAAGACCATTAATCATCAAAATTAGTATTCCACAGGATCTATATATTTTTTATCCATATTTTAAATTTGGCACCTTGTAGGTCATCCTGCTCTCTGGCCTACCATACACCAGTTGACAGACAGAGATGGATCAGGCTAAAGGTGCGTTCACACGTCACGCGACTTGGCGACTGAGATCGCATTGCTCTCCGAAGTCTCATCGCATGTCCATAAACAGCTCATTTTGTCACTGTCAGGCCTGCTCGAGTTTCACCACGATCATATCATATCACATATCATATATTTTTATGTATAGGAACTGCCACTTCTGTTGAATAAAGCGGAACTGATGCACTCACTAACTAATGATCTCACATGGACATGGATTGTCACTCTAATGTGAGCTGGAATAAAAGCAGTTGTTGTTAATTGTCACAGGTGTCATCTGTCTCTCCAGTACGTTAAGGAAGGTACAGCTAACGTAACAGCTTCTTCACTGGCCCTCCCACTGACCTGCTTCATCCCCCTCCTTCTTTTTTCCCTCATGTATGCATGTATGCTCTTATTTCCTGGTATTTACATCTAGATGTGTTAAACAACTCAGAACATACCACCCTTTGATTGAACCCACCATTTTTTAAGTGAGCAAAACTATTGGAACATGTGACTGACAGGTGTTACTTGTTGCCAAATATTAAATGGCTCTGCATGACTAGTCTTGGTTTTAGCCTTGGGTTTAACCTATAGAGACAGTATTTGTTGTTAAAGAGGATGAATCAATGTTAAGACCATAGAGCTGTCTACTGGAGAAAAGCAAGCCATTTTGAAACTGAGAAAAGAAAGAAAATCGATAAGAACCATTGGACAAACAAAGCATAGCCAGCACAACAATTTGGAATGTCCTGAAAAAGAAAGAAACTACTGGTGTACTGACCAACACACATCGAACAGGTCCGCCAAGGAAAATAACAGCAGTTTATGACAGAAATATTGTGAGAGCTGTGAAGAAAACACCAAAACATCTGTAAGTGACATCCCTTAGTGACATCACTTACAAAAACCAAATTTAACAGGATGAAAAATTCATTCATATCACAAGTCATTACACAACTTAATTTAAATTTTAACGATGAAAAATCATGATGCATCTTATTTCGAAACATTGCAGTGATGGTTCTGCTCAGTTGTCCCTTATGGTCCCTTGTGTTTTATCCATCTCAGTGTTGTATCTGGTTTTGTATGATTGTGTTTTTATGTTTCATGTTTTTACCTGCCTGCAAAGCAAATTTCCATTAGGGGACAATAAAGTGCAGTTGAAGTTGAGTTGAAGTTGACCAACAACCTCCACAGTGCAGGGCTGAAGGTATCACAATCAGAGCAGAAATATAGAGGCCATACCACAAGATGCAAACCACTCATCAGCAGCAAGAATCAGAAGGCCAGATTGGAATTTGCAATGAAGTACAGAGATGAGCCACAAAAGTTCTGGAACACAATCTTATGGACTGACGAGACCAAGATTAATCTCTGTCAAAGTGATTGAAAGGCCAAAGTGTGGAGAAAGAAAGGAAATGCTTATCATCTGTGAAACATGGTGGAGGTCATCTCATGGCTTGGTCTTGCATGGCTGCTTCTGGAACAGGCTCACTTAATTTTATTGAAGATGTAACTGATGATGGTAGCAGCAGAATTAATTCAGATGTGTACAGAAACATTTTGTGTGCCAGTTTACGAAGAACTACATCCAAACTAATCTGGAGGAGGGTTATCATGCAGCAGCACAATGACCCAAAGCACACTGCCAACAAAGCAAAGGACTTCATCAGAGGGAAAAAAATTGGTAGGTTTTAGACTGGCCAAGTCAATCATCTGATCTTAACCCAATAGAGCAGGCATCACCAAATGGCGGACCTCGGTCCGGATCCGGACCGAGAGAGAGGGAGAGAGAGAGACTGCTGCTCCAGTTAACACCAGAACCGCTACTGTGGTCTGATCACAAGCCGGTCATGCAATGACTGTTCCTACATACATGTTCTGTAGGCCTATGTTTTCCGAGGCTTTAAGGTTGTTTGATGAAGCACTAAAGAGGAACGACACATGATTCATTTAGCGGAGGTGATTTTCCCGCCGCTATCGTGTTTACAGCACGAGCTGCAGCAGCCACAAGCAAACAGGAGGCACAGACAAATAAACCGCCTGTGCAGAAAAATAAGACCCTTGTCACCTGCAAGCATTGCGACTGACCTGTGTGTGAGAAATGCTGATGAAGGCTGAGAGCTTTTGCGCTGTGGTGGCACTTTGCGCTCCACAGGGCTGATCCTGTTCCTCAATGGCCACCAAGTTCTCTCGGTAAACTTCCAAGGAGAGCATTCGCCAAGTATCGCTGAGTAACCATGACGACCATAGACTGACCGGCATGTCCATGGAGGATTTCTGCGTTCTCTCCCAGTTTCCCAGAAGTGATCCCTGGTCGGAAGAAGAGCAAAAACACGATATCCCGTAAGAAAAGCTTTATGACGTTCTTTGCTCCTCTTTTAAAGAAAAAGTTCAGTCCATTTCTGATTAAAACCGCTGGTATTGCCGCATCCGCAGAAGCCTTCAGAAGTCGCCATTGTTTTCAAACTTGCAGTCACTTCCTGTTGTCGTCACGTCTGCAGCTCCCACCTCTATTCCCTGATTGGGTCGTTAAGTATTTAGGCGGTGAAGTCGTTGGACAATGGAAGTTGGCAAGATGGACACGCAGGATTTCAGACAATGAATCAGGCAGGTCCGTCTGCTCTGCAAGGCTAGAAATTAAAAACAGCTAAGTGAAATTTATACATTTATGTGAAATAACCGAATATTACACATTTCACAACATATATCGTATATGAAGGATATATTTGCAAAAACTAGAAAAGCACTCAGAGAGCGCAGATATCCGCCAAGGTGATCTGGATCAGTCCCAAAATTTAATCAGTTCTTCCATATCCGATTTCCAACAATTCTTGAAAATTTCATCCAAATCCGTTTAGAACTTTTCAAGTTATTTTGAACACAAACAAACAAACAGACAAACAGACAGACAGATAATCGCCGGCAAAAACATAATGTTATGTTGGAGGTAACAAAGAAAGAGGAATATTTATATTGAAAAATAAAAAAATAAAGTTTTATATTAATAATAATTGTAATTAAAATGACATGAGCATTGCACAAAACTGCTGATCAATTAGGCTACAACACCTATAGCTGTTCAGGAAATTAAGTGATGGTTGGACATAAATGGGCATGCACTCACAATGCATAAAGATGCACGACTTATCTAGCACTGCTGGAGGACGTGGCACACTGGAGACTCCGGCGCATTTGGTGTATCCGTGTCCCCCTCCACCTCTGTCACAACACCGCTAGAAGGGATTCCCCAATGATCTGTGACAGCTTTTCGTATGTGGGGTGAGCTCCGGTGTGCCCTTTCCCCTCACCTGTTGCACAGACAATCTGGAGAGCGATATGCATTTTCACCTCCACTTTTATGTCAGATCGTTTCTTTTTACTTCAGCCACAGTCCGACACTCTGAGGCAGCCTTATTTACAGCATCAGCCACATACTTCCACTATCTTGCCTCTTTGGCATTAATGATGCCCGAACTGTGCCCACCTATTAATATGTCGACCTCACATTGAGAGACCATCGGACCATCATGAAATTGGTATCATTGAACATTCATCAAGGGCATTCACCTGACCTTTTGTAGGCACCATATGGGCGGGGCAAAGCGTTCCCTCATGCGCAACAACTTTGGAGTTTATTGTGATTTATTTGATCAGATTAGATTAGATTAGATTTATTGTCCCCAAGGGGAAATTCATTTTCACAGCACTGTACATATTCAGACAACAACACTGACGGCAACAAGTCACACCACAAATCACAGGTAAACAAGCCTGTTATTTAAAGCAGCAATGGCTGCAGGGATCAGGCTTTTCCCAAGATGAGCCCTTTTGCACCTAAGTGTCCTATACCTATGCCCCAAAGGCAGTGGGGTGAGGTACTGGTTGAGTGGGTGTGTAATTTCCTGTTCTATTGTGGTTGCGATGCGTGAGATGGCCCTGTTGTTTAGTGCAGACAGATTGGGTGTGGGGACACCAATTATTCTGGCAGCGGTGTTGGTGATGCGAGTGAATTTGGCCTGGTTGGTGACAGTTAGCAGGTTGAAAAAGTAGGAGGAGCAGCACATGAGGATTGGCTGGATGATGCTTTGGTAGAGAAGTAAGAGAAGATTGGGTGAAACATAAAGTCCTTTAAGTTTACAGATGACACTCTTTGTTGGCTCCTTTTGAAGATGTTGGTGGTGTGTTGGTTGAAACTTGAGTTTATTGTCCAGTATTACGCCAAGATATTTAAATCTGTCGACTATTTCAACCATTTGGTTATTGATGGTGATGGGGTGCTGGATTGTGGGGTGGCCGATGATGACTTCTTCTGTGTCATCTGAATACTTGAGGTAGGTTGTGAAGGGTGAAGGGCTGGTGCAGTCATTTGTATAGAGCGTGAATAGGAATGGACTCAAAACAGCCCTGCAGTGCTCTGGTGTTGATGGTGAGTGTAGGTGATGTGGTGTTGCCCACCCGCACCGCTTGCAATCTATCGCTGAGGAAGATGTGCAGGAGATGGATCAGACGTGTGGGGATGTTGTGGTGATGTAGTTTCTGGATCATCAGGTGCCTCTGGATGGTATTCGTGGTGAAGTCCACGAAGAGGATCCTGGCGAAGGTGCCTGGGGAGTCCAGGTGCTGGAGGAGGAGGTGCAGCAGGCGGGCCACAAGTCCTCTTTGCCCCTCCTAACCTTGTAGGCAAATTGAAGGGGGTCCAGTTGTGGGGTGACAACTGGGAGAATGATGGTGAGCAAGAGTTATAAATGGAAACAGGCTTAGGACGCACAGTTTTATAAATGGGGCCCCAGGCCTTTACCGACTAAGCCCATGTTTAAACACTCACTCACTTATTATGTGGAGATGTAATTTTTCTGTATATGTAACTGATATATAATTGTAAATAGTTGGATAAGCGCAACTGTGGAGCAATGAACTCTTTCTTTGACAATTTGAAATAGCTTAAATGCTTTCCCTTGATTCAGAACCAGCTTTATAGGCCAGGTAAGGTCCACTTTTTTCTCATACAAACATCTACTGTAAGTGCAATCATAAAAAGGATAACCATAAAGGAACAGAAAACAGGAATTACATTTTAAGAATTGAAAATCAAAAATTTTAAAAGAAATTTAAGTAAGAAATGAGAGCTGATATGAAGAAGCCTGCACAGACATTAGTGCAGTGGTAAGGAGAGCAAAGCATGCTGAAAAAGACTTACTATTATATGTTGATACGTAACAGGAGTGGTTTGAATGAGGCTGTTTTCAACAGAACTTACCTTGCAAAAGAGTCTGTGCATGGATGCTTGTAGTACGGGAGGCTGATAATTAAATGATGAGAGGTGTGGCTCAGAGGGGAAAATAAATTATCCTATTTACAGCTACAACGGGGTAGAATTTCCATTTAAAATGGTGCTTCTGGGTTGGGAGAGGTGGTATTCAACTGATTGAAGGTAAGACTCTGGAATGAAAATAGTCATATTTAAAGGTGTAGTGGGTGTTTAGTGATGCTAGGTTGCACAGTGACTTTTTTAACACTTTGTCACCATGAAGTGTTTTTTCAGAGTAGCAGACTAGGGAAAGAAACTGTTCATATGTCAGGTTTTAGTGCACCGTGCGCTGAGACCCATACCTGAGGGGATGAGTTGGAACAGTTGTGACTAGGGTGTGAGGGGTCTGCAGTAATGCTACCTGCCTATTTCCTGACTGTGGACTAGTATATTACTTTGATGGAAGACTTTTTACCATTAGTTTCAGTGGGAGGTCCACCTTAAGCCCTTGGACATTGTGGACCCCAGAAACCTGAATGTGTGCTGTTAAAGATGGAGGGAGGACCATGGAGGGGCTTCTCCTGAAGTCCAATGTCATCTCCACAGTCTTGAGCAGTTGAGCTTCAGGTGGTTCTGATCACATCAGAGGACAAGCTGGCCCACCTGTCTATATCCAGACCCACTCCTGTTCTAAATAAGCATGATAACAGTTATATTACCATGAAACTTCAGGCGTTTCACAGATGGGTCCCTTACTGTGAGGTCATTTGTATTGAGGGAGAAGAGAAGTGGGAAGAGCACAAATCCCTTGGGGCCACTGGTCCTGATGGTCCAGCTTCTGGGTGTTGTAACCCAGCCTCACCTACTGCCTTGTGTCACTCGGGACATTGGTGATTCACTGGCAGGTGAAAGCTGGCACAGTGAGGCAGGTCAGCTTCTTCAGAGGGATTTCAAAGATGATGGTGTTGAACACCAAGCTGAGGTCCGCAAACAGGTTGAGCATCTAAGTCCCTGGTAGCCAAGGTGGTGCAAGATTTAGTGTAGTAACATGTTGAGGGCATCATCCAATGGCCTGTTTGCCCAGTGAACAACTGCAGGGGGTCTAGCAGTGTCCTTCTTTGGCAACCCACAGACATCAGGGCGACCAGCCTGTAGTCAGGACAGGGGCGGAGGGACTAAAAGGATGGTAGTGTTTGAAGAAGAAAAAGAAAGAAGTGTTTTAATGCAGCTCCATGGATCAGTTGTAGGGTGAAGGTGGCCAACATACTTCCTCTTCACAGATTATCAGTCCGTCAGTCTGCTCAATAGACTCAAAAAAAAATTGGCACTCAGTGCTTTGCTGCGCTAACCATTTGACATCCGTTAAATGTACTTGTATGATGTATATTTAATTATTTTAATTTTTACATGACTTTAGTTTAATGATTTGTTTTTCATTGTTTTGATGTTTTGTCTTAATACCCCTGATGCAAGAAAAAAAAATTCCCCTGATTCTCGGAAGGTTTTGTAATTCATTTTTTATGTTGTTATGACTAGAAAATATGACAAACATTATAGGACTGAAACAATTCCTCGGATAATCCAGGTAATTCGATTACTAAAAATCCTCGAGGCAAATAATGTGCGTCGGGGATTCGTTTAAATCCAGACCACTATACAGCACATGGTGTTTGACATGGACAGTCATTTCTGTGGTGCAACGCGCCTACTGCTTCTGCTGCTGCAGCGCTGTATCGTAGATGTGCTGCGCTGATTGTATGGTCATGCAGGATGGCAGGGACAGAAAGAAGCGAGTCCGCAGAAGAAACAGAAAGTATCCCAAGTGTGGGATCACTACAAGTTGAAACAAAAAGAAACAGTGCAGTGTGTTGTTGTCAGTTCTAACATGCATTGACATAACTTGTTGTCTGTTGTCAAACAGAGTTAGCTTAGCATAATAGCACGCCGTCAATGCTGCAGCGCTTCAACAGTAAACATCTGGTCTGTGTATCAGGTCCGCAGACACAACAAGATAACACTCATGATACATCAGCAGTAGAAGTTAACAGAAATCAATGATTTAATCACTGCTATTCAATATAACTATGATATTAAACTGACTCTGAATGTAATCCAATTGGTCCGATAACACTTGGACAGTTGAGAAGAGGCTTACGATTAAAAGAACAACAATAGTCATTCGCACTGCACTCTTACGGTGCACTATAGTGGCCGACAAGGGCAAACGGCCTTCAACAGTTTGATGCAGTTCAGTAAGAAGAACACACCTGCAAGAGCAGAAAACACGATTCAAGTGAGAAACAAAACATCTAATCGATGTTTTGGTGAATTCTCTTACTTTTAAAACATTGGCTGCTGCTGTGAAGAGATTCAAACTTTTAAAACGGAGGCGGGTCGGCGAAGCCTCGTAAATGAGGGGAGAAATGGGTGCGCTGATAAATTCAGCTCAGCTGTGACCTCGTTTTTGAAGAAAACTGAGTAACAACAATGACAGAAAAGTAATAATAGTGATAACACAGGCTAATATTAATTGTTATTTTTGTTGACAAGCCCGATAATCAAAGTAAACACACCATTGTTGTCATTTTAGTTCTAAATTAATTAATGCAATATAATATGGTATAACAATAATGCCAATTTAAAGCAACAAAAAAATTACATGACCCATGAGAGAGAAGTCATGTCAGGTGGTAAAGCAGTTTGTTCATAGATCTAATGTCATTATAATGATGGAGAGTCAACAG
Organism: Cetoscarus ocellatus; assembly: GCA_037902135.1. Classification (NCBI taxonomy): domain Eukaryota; kingdom Metazoa; phylum Chordata; class Actinopteri; order Labriformes; family Labridae; genus Cetoscarus; species Cetoscarus ocellatus. The sequence continues at coordinate 1,276,347 of JBAMNC010000769.1, forward strand.
GTGCTCATTCACTCCAAGGTTCAAATGTGTTTTGTGGCTCCAGACAGATTTTTTTTTGTGGGCAAAGTGGCTCTTTTGATTGGAAAGGTTGCAGACCCCTGGTATAATTAAAAGTCTTTTTACAACTCAAATGCTTTATTAGAGAACAGTATACTGTGTACATGCCCTTAGCCCATGGTCATGTACACAGTGTACTCCTTTTCACATGAAGACATTTGGTAAGTGACTGATAGGCAGAAAAAAGGCTCTTATACACATGTGGCATGGTGGGTTGATGGTCAGGTATTATGATTTGGTATCCGAAAAAAATTTCAGTCGAAAGGTTATTTTTTGCTTTAATCCCTGGACACGATTGCACATGGGTAAATATCAGTATAATATGATCTGTTGTAACTGGTTTAGTGCTCACTGCAGAGACGGTTATCATTATCACTAAAGGGCCTGTTTATCCATTTAGATTTTTACTGTATGTATGAATTTTACATTTTTGAGATATCAGCTGTAGACATGTCTGCCTTCTCAAGAAAAATATGTATTTTAATTTTGGGATCCCATTTATGCTCAAAATGTTCAAAAAGGAAAATAATTAACTGTTCATTTAAAAGACCTGGCTTATTTTCTGTTTTGTGTGTTACTGATGCTTTTCAATAAAGCAGAAGTGATTCAATGTAAAAAAAAAATTGCAGTGTGCGCAATGTGTCCCTTATCTGATTACTCGATTAATTCCCAAAATAATCGATAGAGTACTCAATTACAAAAAGAATCAATAGCTGCAGCCCTAAAACATTATAATGAGTTTTGCTGAGTGACCACCTGAAAAGAAATAATTTCACCAACAATTCCTTATGGCAGGTGTTTTTAAAGTGGATGTTTTTTAAAGAGACTCGTGAGCTTAGGAGTAAATTTTGCACCAATGGGATCACATACATATAGCACCAAACGTACACTATTGCACTTCAATGTGTTGCATTTAAAACATTTAGGGTGCTTTGAAAATATGATGGCATAAAATTTCTTTGAGAGGCTGTAATGCAAATCTTTTGTAAATATCAGCTCTAACGTGCATTGATGTAACTTAGTAGTCTTAAAAATGTATTTTTGGGTCAGGAAAGGATTCCATGTTAAACTGTTTTTTTCATTATTATTATTATTCAGAGGCCCTACATGACTCTGGGTTCTCTGAGGGACCAAGTCATCTACCCTGACACCTATGAACAGCAAAGAAAGAAAGGCATCTCTGATCAGGTGGGACACTTTTCTTTCATCATGCTTTGATCTTCAACACATTTGTGCTTGTGAGCTTATTAATGAATTCCATTTTTGTTTCCAGGTATTAAAAGATTACCTGGACAATGTTCAGCTGGGTCACATTCTGGAGAGGGAGGGTAGCTGGGACTCAGTCCAGGACTGGATGGATGTTCTTAGTGGAGGAGAGAAGCAGAGGATGGCGGTAAGAATCAACTAACTCTCAAACAGTTCAGCAAACTGGAGGAGACAACTTTCACTTCAAACATAAACTTTCCATCCATCCAGCCAGTCAGCTATCTATTCAGTCATCCATCTATTTGCTTGTTTCCTGTGATAAACCTACTTATAGTTGTATGGTAGATGTAGGTCTTCTTTTAACTGACAGTTGTGCAATTACTTATACTTAGTTATGGCATATGAACATTTAAAAATTGGAAGGACTCGCATAATATATTTTTACTCTTCATTTAAGAGATAAATGGATTATCAAATTAAAATTGTATTTGTTTATGTTTGTTTTTAGATGGCCAGACTGTTCTACCATAAACCCCAGTTTGCCATTCTGGATGAGTGCACCAGTGCAGTGAGTGTTGATGTGGAGGACTATATCTACGGCCACTGTAGAACGGTACAGCCTTGTTATACATCTTACACTCAAAATCCAGCACATTTCTAAGAAATCCTGTCAAAAAGAAATATGTTGAAATGCTTATTTGACACAAAGTCTTCGCTAGAAATTTCTTTTGCATTATTTAAACTCGAAAGTACATTTTTTGTATGGTTTTCCAAACTCAAAACTATCACGAGTTCAGCAAAATTTGCAAAATATGGCATTTAAGTTGAGCTTATAGGACTAGATTGTTCACTCTCCTGTGTAATTGGCATTCGATGAGTGGGGTAGGGGTAATTGCTCCACTGGGGTCTTCGGTTGGGCACCCTGCCTTATTGGTGTTTCATTGATGAGCCTGCGACACCTGGCCACCACCTAGCGACCTTGGGCCAAACTGGTGTTGCAACCGGTGAAGTGTAAAATACCAAACAGCACCCTTTCCCTATCATAAAACTTTCCAGAATGTTTCAAAATTAATCGGATCTATCATATCAATTTCTTTAGCATACTTGTAACAACTTTGCAAAGTGAGTAATGCTATGTGCAAATGTGATTTGGAGAATATGAGAGGTGGATGTAGAAAGAGCTTGAAGACTGCATGGTCAAGTTCTTGGCCTGGTGTGTCTTTTCAACAAACTGTCTTGTTTTGTGTCACAACTTTGACATGACCACTCAGTCAAGCTACAGACATCTGTTGTTTTGGCTGTGACAGCAGCCAGGTGCATAAATACACTGACCCCTAATTTTGTTTTCTGTAAATTGGCCTCTTTGAAGTACTGCAAGGAGTCCATGCTACAACTTAAAGGAGAGTATGTATGGCTGTGTACAGCAGCATGCTTAAGAGATCCCAGGGCTGTAAATTGATAACAGATTGATATCTTTTTGTGCCCCACCACCCACAAAGTTTCGTAAAGGGCAAAGTTAAGGCTTCTTATAAATACATCAGAGCAAGTTACATAGCCCACATTAATTTTAACATACATCCCACCTGTGACATGTCAAGTAGCCAGTCGTAGTGCAGAATAACCACTTGACATCCCTTAAATGCACTTTGCACTATATATATTTAATGGTTTCAACTGTGATTTTTAAGTGATCTTGGCACTTGAGGTGGCACAAAAAACTGTTTCACGAAGAAAGATGCAATTTTGTAGACTTTTATGTAGATCTCAAAAGTTATGGCCATGTGTTCTGTCTCCTTAGATTAGATTAGATTAGATATTCCTTTATTAGTCCCACAGGGGGAAATTCCAAATTTACAGCAGCTGCAGGATACAAGAGAAATATAAGAAAGAAGCTTACAAATGAAAAATAAATTAACTACATATCAAATACGATAAAATAAAATAGAAATAAAAAATAAAGTGTAAAGTATATAGTGAGTGGTATATTTCAAGTTGTTATGTACATGTTTGATATTTTACAGATGATTATGTACATCTTTGATATTTTACAGATGGAGATTTGAGATATTTTAAATATAAATACGGTGATTATGTACATGTTTGATATTTTACAAGTGAAACATTTGAGGTATTACAAATACAACTATGGTTTGTTGCACACTGGAGAGGTTTTTGTTGTAGAGTCTAACAGCTGCAGGAAGGAAGGACCTGCGATACCTCTCCGACACGCCCTTCGGGTGGAGCATCCCGTCACTCAAGGAGCTCCTTAGTGCAGTGAGTGTGTTGGAAGGGGGTGGGAGTCTTTGTCCATCATGGAGGACAGCTTGGCTATAGTCCTCCTCTCCACCACCTCCCCTCACTGGGAGGACTCAGGCACATTGTAGAGAGAGCGATGGATGGGGGCTGCTGCAGGGCTGTCACAGCTGGGGGAGGGGCAGACACATCCTCAAACCTACAGAAGTAGGTGTTCAGTTCATCTGCCCACTTTTTGTCCCTGGCTGTCTGGGAGTTGGACCCCTGGTTTTTAGGCCTTCCCAGACTCCCTTGGTGTTTTTCTCCTGCAGCTGTTCCTCCATCTTCTTCTTCTTATCTGTCCTTCTTCTCTCTGATTTTCTCCTCAGCTCCCTCTGGACAGTCTCTCTGTTTCCTGACCTAAAGGTTCTCTTCTTCTCCTTTAAAAGAGCCTCAATGTCAGGGGTGATCCAGGGTTTGTTATTAGAGAAATACCGTACTGTCCTGGTGGGTACAGTATTCTCCACACAGAAGTTGATGTAGTCTGTGATAGTGTCTGTTAAGCCATCAATTTCCTCCTCATGAGAATCGCTAAATATTTCCCACACTTGTAGTTTCGAAGCAGTCCCTCAGAGCCTCTTCAGCCTTGTCAGACCACTTCTTCACATAGCTGGTTGCCTGTTAAACAGGGGCTTGTAAACAGGCAGGAGATGAACCAGGTTGTGATCAGCTTTTCCCAGAGGTGAGAGGGGTGAGGAATTATATGCCTCCTTGGTGTTGGCATAGAATAAGTCAAGTGTTTTACTGTCTCTGGTGGCACATGTAACATACTGGATGAATTTAGGCAGAGTGGAGGACAGAGAGACATGGTTAAAGTCCCCAGAGATCAGTAAGAGGGCCTGAGGGCTCTGAGTCTGCAGCCTGTGGATCATGGTGTTGATGACGTCACAAGCTGCTTCGGTGTTAGCAGAGGGAGGGATATACACAGCCACCACAATGGCGTGTGAAAATTCCCGTGGCAGTTAGTATGGCCTCAAACTAACAGCCAACAGCTCAATGTCCGGGCAGCAGTGCTGCACTTTGATAGTGATGTGCCTGGAGTTACACCATCTATCGTTCACAAACACCGCCAGCCCCCCTCCTTTCCTCTTGCCGCTCCTCTCTGTCTGGTCTGTCTGTATGAGGGAGGATCCATCCAGCTAACCTCACTGAGATTAAAAATCTCAATTGCAAGAGTGTCCTGGCCAAGACAGGCTCCAGCACATTTACCAAGTTACAGACATAAAACTATTACAGACACACATATCAACCAATTAAGTCGGAGTCGCATCTTCCTCCAAAGCCTTTAATCTGCATTTAAAAAGATTTAAAGAGACCAGCTCTCCAATACCCAGTTTTTCTTGTAGCAGATTCCAGTACGCCGGTGCAGCATATCTGAAACTTCTTTGACCCATTTGAAGACAAACTTTGGAGACAGAGAGCAAAAGTAGATTTTGTGACTGAGTCACAGAACGAAGACTGTAGCATCCAGAAATATTCACATGAATACAGTTACTCAAGTATGATGGAAGCAGGACAAGTATAGCCTTGTAAATCAGGATGCGCCAATGGTTCAGTCTACGGATGGTCAGAGAGGCCCACCAAACTCGCTCGTACAGAGTACAATGGTGAGTTAGAGTCTTGAAATTTGTTATGAACCTTAGAGCTCCATGATAAACAGTGTCCAACAATTTAAGGCATTAAGAAGCATGCATATATAAATCATCACCATAAGCAATCAAAGGCATGTAAGTAGCAGCAGCAAGATGCTTTTTTGCAGCAAAAGAAAGACAAGACTTACCGTAAAATACCAAATAAAAGCCGGGTTCCAATTAATTGCCAGGTCCCAAATGAACACTGGATGCAGCAGTACATTTTGATAAATAGTCGCCTGTTCCAAATAAACGACGGGTGTAATTTATTAGGCACAGCCTACGAGCTACGGTCAAAGTTATAGAACACACATGCGAACACTGAGCTAACAACTGACAGCTGACACTTGAAAAGGGATTTATTTGAAAAGACATGTGATCAGACTGTACCTTATCAGTCCACATGGTTTATTTGTCTCTCAGGATGTCCTGTCGGCTCGCTTCTCCTCCCTCTGTATGTCAACCAATGCACTTTGGTGGGAGGAGCTCTGTTTTACGACCATGCAGTTACACTCAACGTCCATAGAGGCCACTAGAGTGCAGAAAGCTGGAATCTTACATCACTAGAGCTTTAAAAATTCAAAGAATAAGACGTTGCCGCTGCAGCTGCATGTTATTTGCCCTTAACTAACGCCAGGAGGCCAGTCACATCAGTTACCGGTACATTGCTGCTGATCGCCATGGCCCCAGTACAGCAAAAAAAAAATATACGACCTTAACTTAACTACTGGTAGTTCCTTACCAGTATTAAGAATGTTTAGAGAGTGCTGACTTAAAAGAAGAAGACAAAAGTATAACTAAAGTACTGTAATATTTCCTTGAAAATGTAGAGGTGTAATTTATACTGGTGTAAATAAAATATCTGATTACATTTACCATATTTTTTCATTTTTTGCTGAGCAAGATTTTTGTGAGAAAGGAATTAAACGCCTGGTCCCAAATAAACGCCTGGTCTGCTCAATGATTGAAACAAATAAACGTCCCGACTATTATTTGGTATTTTACGGTACCTTTGAAGTAAAAGCCCAGCCACAGCCTTAGCTTCTTTAAAAGTTGCTCAATATGAAGCTTAAAAGACCAAGAATCAGCAATCACAAACCCAAGGTATTTACAAGAAGATACAGACGCAATCACATCACCCTGAGCTGTCACAATAGAAGGCAGGATCTGTGACCTCTGTTTTGAGTTTGTGAACATCATCAGCTTTGTTTTTTCAGAATTCAAAACCAACTTTAACTCCCTCAGCTTTTCCTGCACAATATCAAAGGACTCCTGCAGGGCTTGATCCTGTGTGGGGGCTGAGCAATAAATAACAGTGTCATCTGCAAATAAATGAAAGTTAGCATTAGAAACATTATGACAGATACTGATAATGTACCGAGTAAATAAAAGTGGTCCCAAGACTGAGCCCTGAGGAACACTGTTTAAGAGCTGAAGATATCCATAGGTCAAGCCATCAGCTTGCACACGCTGTGATCTGTTTGATGAATAGTTATCAAACCAAGGGACTGATTGTTCAGACAAACTAATACTGTGAAGTCTGTTTTTTTATAATGACATGGTCAACAGTGTCGAAGGCCTTTTGACTGCATCATTTAAATATGACAGCACATCCCAGTGGTGATCAGAAATATCATGGTTTATGAGAAATGCTTGTGTTTCAAGACAAACCAAGATATTCGCTTCAATTTTTTGCAAGATGGGCATAAAGATGATCTATCATTTTTCAAAATTTGTGCGTCTTCAATCAGAGAAATTGATATTTCTGTATGTCCAACTTCATACAGTGAAGTGACAATCATCAAGGTCATCAGTTTGACTGGCTTGCAGTCATTACTCATATAAAACTTTGTGTGCTTCACATTAGTACTTACATGAACATATGTATTTTTGAAATTTTGAAAAAGGTAGAAGCCCCACCCTCTGGTGACAAGAAGTCATTGCTCCTGAAATGCCAATCAATAAATCGTGTTTGGTTGGTCAAACCATGCTCAAAATCAGTAAGACAGATCCCACCTTGCTTAAATGTAAGTGTCTAAGTTCTACAATCAAAAGCTGTGGCACTGATTGAAAAAAAGCCTTAAAGTTTTCTATACAAATTTTTTTGGCTCATTCAAGGTGTCCTCCTAAGGCTTTCATCCAAACTATTTTATCTTTGGTGTAAAGTTAGAAGAGATGTCATTAATTAAAAGTTTAAAGCTTGTTTGTATGGATGTGCCTGTTGCTACTCCTTAGTTTTTGTCTGGTCATGAGAGACAAACCTTTACTTTATCTTTTTCCTGATCTCACACTGTGCTCTGCAGGGCACAGTGTGGGATCAGCCTTTTTTTCTCCTCCTCTTTCCCTGATGTTCTCCCTTTTCTTAAGAAAACGGGGCGCTGCTCTGCTGGCGACCCGACAGTCTTCCCGATCCTGTCTCCCCATGCATGTGATTGTCTTTGTATGTTCTTGGACAGGTTGAACTGTAAAGAAAAATTTGTTGCTCTGTACTTGTGACATGTGCAATGACAAAGTTTGATTGATTGATTGATTGATTGATTGAACAAGTCTGTCAGCGTTGATTTAAACCTATGGATAAACATTTTAAAGGGCAGAGCCTTGGTTGCATGTGATTTGACAGAGATGTCTCACCATGAGAACTCAGGCTGCCTTAATTCTGCTAAATAGCATCTTATCTGAACCAGAGTTTTTGTGCTAATTAAGAGCAGGTGACTGAACTTTTGTCCCTAGGATATTTTTCTCTAACATGCAGCACCTCCTGCATGCCTCCTGGCATGTAGTAGTGTTTGCATATAACTGCCCATAAATAGTATAAAGTAGAATATATTCAATATCTAGCATTTGGGTAATCAAAAATAGCCTTTGGACCCATATTGGAAAACCAAAAGGAATTCATCTGCTCTTGCAGTGCGTAAGTTGTCCAATGTGGGGAAAGAGAAGAAGAGAGAAGAGAGCGGATCCATTCATTCATTCATTCATTCATTTTCTATACCGCTTATCACTTTCGGGGTCACAGGGGAGCTGGAGCCTATCCCAGCTGTCATTGGGTGAGAGGCGGATACACCCATAACTGGTTGCCAGTCGATTGCAGGGCCACATAGAGAGACAGACAACCATTCACGATCACACTCATACCTAAGGGCTCTTTAGAGTGCCAATCAACCTAACGAGCATGTTTTTGGTCCGTGGGAGGAAGCCGGAGTCCCCAGAGAACACCCACGCATGCATGGGAAGAACATGCACACTTCACACAGACAGGTCCTGCCTGGCACCACCTGCTGCGCCACTGTGCCACCCATGAACTGATTCATCCACCTGGAATCTGTTTTTAAGCTGAAAGACACATTTAAAAAAAACAGATTTTTAAATCCCATTCCACGGTTCAAGGGGCTCTGGCATCTTGTCAAAGTTAAATATCTTATAATAGCACAAAATGGGCATTTAACTCAAAAAACAAAGACAATTCCTACTTTCTTTATAAGTTTCTTAAGATCTTTTTTGTATCCTGCCATTACGCCAAATCCACAGAAAATTTGCACAGGGTTTTGGGGTGCTAAAAGGACAGAAAAATATATCCTCTAGTCTGTAAAGATTGTGCATAGATGATAGTACGAGATGTGATCAAACAAAGTTTCTTGAGACAAGACTGGGAAATTATCTGGAAAGTTTATTACGGTCGGGTGCAGACAAACCGTCATTTATACCTGCTCAGACATGCTCACAGGTTCTATATATGGTCAGTGAAGGATACCTGTAACTCTAGACAACATGTTCAGTGGTCAGCTACCCCTGGCTCAGAACCAGGTTCTCTCTCTGCGTGGATGCACATACACATGTGGAAGACTAAAATGATACATAGAGAACTTAAAATATAGATAAAAGAGTTGAAATACTGATCCAAGACTAAAATTCATTCTAACAACAGGGTAAAATGCATGCTATATGCTCACAAACTGATCTTTCAAGCAGATTGCGCCTGAGTGCACCAATATCAGTGAGGAAATATTCAGATTTTCAGTGCAAAAACGATCCCTCCCTGTCCAAAAAAAGCCCTGTTGCAAATACCATCATATTCTCAAAGGCCGACGCTATTATTCTACAGAACCGAGTATGCTGACTTTATTTTAAAAAGTGAATAAATAATAAACAGACTAATGAATTTAAAAAAAAAAAAGGCAGCTTTTCATGACTAGCAAAAACTTTGGGCTCTGCTTGCAGCAGTACAAACAGATGTTTCTCTATAATCTAAAGATGTCATCATTTTTCTTAGTTTAAAAAAAAACTGAAAGGGTAGAAGTATTTGGTTTTTTTACAGTATCAGAATAAAAGCTCAGATGTGATCTCATCTAATTTTTATTTATGGTGGGCTGTTTTTGCATCCCACAGTCCATATACAGTGCTTAACAGATTCATTAGATGACCTGTCTTAAAACGGAGGAAACATCAATATTATAAATCTCTCAAAAACTAAATAAATTTATTTTTGGCAAATAAATTGAAACAACTAAATAGTTCCATTTTACGCATTATAACCAAAAACTTAATACTTTGTGCTGCCTCCTTTGGCCTCGATAACAGCTTGCATTCATGCTGACATTGTACTTTTCTAAAGTCTCTTTTTTTATTGAGTTTCAAATAGTTTCTAGCTGTTCCCACAGAATTTCTTCTTCTGTGCAATCAATCTTTGAATCTACTAAATCCAAAATTTGTTCAAACGGATTTAAATCATGACTTTAACTTGGTCAGTCTATCAGTTCCAGTACTCCAGAATGTTATTTTTTGTTAGTATATGAACCCACAACCAATCAGATTCATTCCAGAAAAGATTCCGTGATGTACTAAGATGTTGTGGTAGTGATCTTCTTGTTCATGATTCTGTTGATTTTCACTGGACAATTTGCCCATGCCGTTTCCCCAAATGGAGCACCACAATGGAATCTCCACCGTGTTTCACTGCGGGTGCAATGCATCTGGCATCAAAACATTTTTCAGCTTTTCTTAGGACATAAACACAAATATCATGACAGAACAGTTAAACTTTGGACTCGTCTGTCCAGATTCCAACTGTCAACTGTCCAGTGTTTGCTCCCTGGCAAATCTAGATGTTTGCAGGTCTCAACAATGGCTTCTTGGCAGCTAGTCTTCTCTTCAACCCTTGTTCCATCAGTCATCTGCTTATGGTCACTATGGAGACTTTCTCAGACTCTGATCTAAAAGCTTTCATATCTGCCTGGAGATGGGAAGTGGTCTCTTGTACTTTAAACCTTGAGGTGTCTGACATCTACTTCACTTAACTTTCGGTTCTTGCACCTTCCTTTTCTAAATATCAGCCACGGCAGTTGACTCTAAACCATACTTGACCACACTGTGAGAACACGTCTTTTGCTATTTGTCTCAGAGACCATCATGAGGTGCTTTAATATGGACTCCTTCATTTCTTTCAAACTGAATTATCCTTTTCATACCTAAATTTGAGCCCATTCACTGGGCTTCTCTGAGAAATCAGAAATTAATCAGACCTGACATTCAACTTCTAAAACTAACTTTTTTTTGGTTCAGAAATGCAAGTAAATCACTAAAATGACATCCTTGACAACACATGATAATGTCTTTGTGTATATACATATATATATATATATATATATATATATATATATATATATATATATATATATATATATATATATATATATATATATATATATATATGTATAGATATAGATATAGATATATATACACATATATACATATATATATACATATATACATATATATGTATATATATGTGTATGTATGTATATGTACATGTGTGTGTGTATATATATATATATATATATATATATATATATATATATATATATATACATATATACGCACACACTACTGGAGTTTTAGAACACCCCAATTTTTCCAGTTTCTTTACTGGATAGTATTCCGTTTAATGTCTCATTGCACTCTCAAATGAAAGCATCGTACAAAAAAGCAATTGGAGTAAAAAAAGAAATCATGAAATCAATTTTTAGGCCAGAATGTATTATCTTATCTCTTGACTCATTGAAGTTGCCACCTTTGGCAGATATAACAGCTAAACACACTCAAGGCTTTCTTTCAGAAATCAAGTCAGACAGAAATCAAATATTCTTCAGAAAGTTCTTTCCATATCTGTTGAAAAATTTTCCATAAATGTGTGACACTTGTAGCTTGCTTTGCTTTTACTTTTCTGTCCAGTTCATCCCAAACCAGCTCGATGGGGTTCAAGTCTGGAGACTATGCTGGCCACTCCATGTTTTCAAACTTACCATCTTGTTCTTTTTTCCTGAGGTAGTTCTGGCATAGTTTGGACTTGTGTTTTGGGTCATTATCTTGGTATAGGATGAACTCCTGACCAATTAGGTGCATACCAGAGGGTATTGCATGGCGGTGCAGAATGCTGTGGTAGCCATTTTGGTTCAGGTTGGCTCTCACTCTGTACAAGTCATCAACCATGGATCCAGCAAAACAGCCCCAGACCATCACACTTCCTCCTCCATGTTTGACAGTTGATGTCACACACTGTGGAACCATCCTTTCACCTACTCGACAGCGTACAAAGATCCTGCATGATGAACTGAAGATTTCAAATTTTGATTCATCAGTCTATAATATCTTCTTCCAGTCTTCAGTAGTCCAATGGCGGTGTTTCATTGCCCAGGCAAGCCTCTTTGTCTTATTCTGATGTCTTGGCAATGGCTTTCTTACTGCAACTTGTCCTATCAATCCTGCAGCTCGAAGCCTTCTCTTCACAGTTGAAACTGAGACTTGCTTACTACGACCACTATTAAGCTGTGTTCGAAGCTGTGATGGTCTACTGTATCAAAGGCAGCGGTTAGATCCAGCCATACCAAGACTGTGAGTTTGTGCCTATCTAAATTGCACCTGATGTCGTTTAAAATCTTTAAAAGGGCTGTCTCTGTACTGTGGTTTGTCCTAAAACCAGACTGATGACTCTCTAAAATGTCATTTGCATTTAAAAAATCATTACCTTGGTTAAAAACATTTTTTTCTAAAACTTTACTTGAAAATGGTTAGTTGAATACAGGCCGATAGTTATTTAAAACGTTGGGGTCTAGATTGCTCTTCTTCAGAAGGGACTTCACCACCGCCGTTTTAAAGGAGGTGGGGAAGACACCCGTCTGAAGAGAGCATTCATCCATCCATCCATCTTCTTCCGCTTATCCGTGGTCGGGTCGCGGGGGCAGCAGCCTGGGCAGGGAAGCCCAGACTTCCCTCTCCCCAGCTACTTCGTCCAGCTCCTCCCGGGGGATCCCGATACGTTCCCAGGCCAGCTGAGAGACTTAGTCCCTCCAGCGTGTCCTGGGTCTTCCCTGGGGCCGCCTACCAGTGGGATGTGCCCAGAACACCTCGCTAGGGAGGCGTCCAGGAGGCATCCTAACCAGATGCCCGAGCCACTTCATCTGGCTCCTCTCAACGCGGAGGAGCAGCAGCTGTACTCCAAGCCCCTCCCGGATGACCGAGCTTCTGACCCTGTCTCTAAGGGAGAGTCCGGACACCCTGCGAAGGAAACTCATTTCGGCCGCTTGTACTTGCGATCGTGTTTTTTCAGTCACTACCCAAAGCTCGTGACCGTATGTGAGGATAGGAGTGAAGATCGAGTGGTAAATCGAGAGCTTCGCCTTGCAGCTCAGTTCCCTTTTTATCAAGATGGACCGGTGTAGAGTCTGCATCACTGCCGACGCCGCGCCGATCCGCCTGTCGATCTCCCGGTCCATCCTTCCTCCGCTCGTGAACAAGACCCCGAGGTACTTGAACTCCTCCACTTGGGGTAGAATCTCATCCCTGACCCGGAGAGGGCACTCCACCCTCCCCCGAGCGAGGACCATGGACTCGGATTTGGAGGTGCTGATTCTCATCCCAGCCGCTTCACACTCAGCTGGGAACCGATCCAGTGAGAGCTGTAGGTCTCGGTCTGATGAAGCCAACAGGACCACATCATCCGCAAAAAGCAGCGACCCGATCCTGAGGTCACCAAACCGGAACCCCTCAATGCCCTGGCTGCGCCTAGAAATTCTGTCCATAAAAGTTATGAACAGAACCGGTGACAAAGGGCAGCCCTGGCAGAGTCCAACCCTCACTGGAAACGGTTCTGATGTACTGCCGGAAATGCGGACCAGGCTCTGGCACCGGTCGTACAGAGAACGAACAGCCCGTATCAGGGTGTCCGCTACCCCATACTCCCGGAGCACCCCCCACAGAACCCCACGAGGAACACGGTCGAATGCCTCTTCCAGATCCACAAAACACATGTAGACTGGTTGGGCAAACTCCCATGCACCCTCGAGGACCCTGTGGAGGGTATAGAGCTGGTCCATAGTTCCACGGTCAGGACGAAAACCACATTGCTGCTCCTGAATCCGAGGTTCGACAATCCGGCGGACCCTCCTCTCCAGTACCCCTGAATAGACCTTCCCAGGGAGGCTGAGGAGTGTGATCCCCCTGTAGTTGGAGCACACCTTCCGGTCCCCCTTCTTGAAAAGGGGGACCACCACCCCAGTCTGCCAATCCAGTGGTACTGCCCCCGATGTCCACGCGATGTTGCAGAGTCGTGTCAGCCATGACACAGCCCCACAACATCCAGAGCCTTGAGGAACTCCGGGCGGATCTCATCCAACCCCGGAGCCCTGCCACCAAGGAGCTTTTTGACCACCTCGGCGACCTCAGCTCCTGAGATAGCAGAGTCCACCACAGAGTCCCCCAGGTCTACTTCCGCACTGGAAGACGTGCTGGTAGGATTGAGGAGGTCTTCGCAGTATTCTTTCCACCGATCCAGGACATCCCGAGTCGAGGTCAACAGCGCGCCATCCCCACCATAGACGGTGTTGACTGCACACTGCTTCCCCCTCCTGAGACGCCAGATGGTGGTCCAGAATCTCTTCGAAGCCATCCGGAAGTCATTCTCCATGGCCTCACCGAACTCCTCCCATGCCCAGGTTTTTGCCTTGGCAACCACCGAAGCTGCATTCCGCTTGGCCTGCCGGTACCTGTCAGCTGCCTCCGGAGTCCCACTGGCCAAAAAGGCCCGGTAGGACTCCTTCTTCAGCTTGATGGCATCCCTTACCGCCGGTGTCCACCAGCGGGTTCGGGTGTCGCCGCCACGACAGGCACCGATGACCTTACGGCCACAGCTCCGATAAGCCGCCTCAACAATTGAGGCCCGGAACAAGGCCCACTCGGACTCAATGTCCCCTGCCTCCCCCGCCACATGGTCGATCTTCGCCCAGAGGTGGGAGTTGAAACTCTTTCTGATGGGAGACTCTGCCAGCCGTTCCCAGCAGACCCGCACAACACGCTTGGGCCTGCCAGGTCTGACAGGCATCCTCCCCCACCATCGGAGCCAACTCACCACCAGGTGGTGATCAGTTGACAGCTCCGCCCCTCTCTTCACCCGAGTGTCCAAAACATGCGTCCGCAAGTCCGATGATACGACTACATCGATCGATCATCAAACTGCGGCCTAGGGTGTCCTGGTGCCAAGTGCACATATGGACACCCTTATGTTTGAACATGGTGTTCATTATGGACAGTCTGTGACGAGCACAGAAGTCCAGTAACAAAGCACCACTCGGGTTCAGATCTGGGGGGCCATTCCTCCCAATCACGCCCCTCCAGGTCGCACTGTTGTTGCCGATGTGAGCGTTGAAGTCCCCCAGAAGAATGAGGGAGTCCCCAGAAGGGGCACTCTCAAGCACCCCCTCTAGGGAGTCTAAAAATGGTGGATACTCTGAGCTGCCGTTTGGTGCATAAGCACAAACAACAGTCAGGTTCCGTCCCCCCACCCGAAGGCGGAGGGAGGCTACCCTCTAGCTTACTGGGGTAAACCCCAATGTACAGGCCCGAGCCTGGGAGCAATAAGTACTGCTACCCCTGTCCGGCGCCTCTAGCCATCGGCAACTCCAGAGTGGAAGAGAGTCCAGCCCCTCTCAAGAGGACTGGTTCCAGAGCCCAAGCTATGTGTTGAGGTGAGTACGACTATATCTAGTCGGAACTGCTCGACCTTGCGCACCAGCTCAGGCTCCTTCCCCACCAGAGAAGTGATGTTCCAAGTCGCTAGAGCTAGCTTCTGCAGCTGGGCGCAGGCCCGGCCACCAGACGCTCGCCATCGAGCCCCATCCTCAGGTCTGGCTCCAGGGTGGGGCCCCGGTAACCCGCGTCCGGGCAAGGGAAACTGGGATTCATTGTTGTTTCTCTCCATAATGGTCTTCGGGCCACGCTTTGTCTGGCCCCTCCCCCAGGACCTGTTTGCCTTGGGTGACCCTACCAGGGGCATAAAGCCCCTGACAACATAGCTCCTGGGGTCATTGGGGCACGCAAACCCCTCCACCGCGATAAGGTGGTGGCTCCAGAAGGGGTGAAGAGAGCAATTCACCATATATAAATGCTGTTCCTCAAAGAATTCATAAAATGTTTTAAAAAACGGTGTGGGAATTGGGTCTGAAAGGCAGGTTGTGGACAAAACTTGACCAAGTGTTGTCGCATCAACCAGGACAAAACTCTCCAGTGTTTCCTCGGGTAAAATCAAGGATCCAGGTGTGTCGACATTTAAAATCTGTTGAGATAAAAGACTTGATCTGATGTCATTGATTTTACTTCTGAAGTGGTCTGCAAAGTCCTCACAGAGGGCATCGTTTGGTATCTTGGAGGATCTGTTAAAATTTGTATTTGTTAAATGATCTATTGTGGAGAAGAGGAATTTGGGGTTGTTTTTATGGTCGTTAAATAGTTTTTGAAAATGGGAGATTCTTGCCTGTTTGACTGCGTTATTGTAAGTTTTGAGGTGATCACGTAATGTTTCATAATGAACTGTCAACCTCGATTTTCTCCATCGCCTCTCAGCTCTCCTGCAGTTTCTCTTCAGTGTTTTAATTTCCTCGTTTCTCCACAGGGGTGTAGGTCTTGTTTTAATTGTTTTTATTGAAAATGGAGCCACTGAGTCCAGCGTTGACTTTAATTTTTTGTTAAAAGTGTCAACAATAAAAATCACATGATGCTGGTAAATTTTCTGCAGGAGTGCTCTGTAAAATCTGGATAAAATTTGCAGCCACTTCAGAAGTTAGGTAGCGTCTCCTCACCGTTCTCACAGGGGCCCCCAGATGGTTAAAACTGGTGATGTTAAAAAACACACAAAAGTGGTCAGACACGGCCAGATCCACAACAGAGGACACACCCACGAACAAGCCATCGGTTATGACCAAGTCCAGGATGCGTCTTCTGCCGTGGGTTGGCTGCGCGACATGTTGTAGAAAATCCAAACAGTGAAGGAGGTTTAAAAATTCTCTGGACACTGGGTCCGAGGTGTTGTTGATGTGTAGATTAAAATCACCAGTTATTAAAATCCTGTTGTATGTAACGTGAATGATTGATAAAAGTTCAGCAAATTGGCTGATATCCTCACAACTGCGGATTGCTATTGCCAATGGCTCTATGGCCAGGTCAAATAGAAGGGGGCTTAGGGGACACCCTTGACGGGTTCCCCTATGGAGATTAAAGGGTTGTGACAGCTGAGAGTTGGTAAGGACCGAAGCAGTGGGGCTTGAGTATAGGAACTGAATCCAGGTGATAAAATTCGGACCGAAGCCAAATTTCTTTAAAGTCACAAACAAATATACCCACTCTATCCGGTCGAACGCTTTCTCTGCGTCTAGAGAAAGGACACATTCAGGAGTAACACCGGAAGGGAGATACAAAATATCAAACAGCCGCTGTATATTGAAATAGGAGTACCGATTTTTAACAAAGCCTGTTTGGTCTTCGGAAATGACAGACAGTAAGATGTTCTCTAATCTTCGGGCCAGAACCTTAGCCAAAATTTTAACCTCAACATTTAGTAAAGAAATCGGTCTATATGAAGAGCACTCTGTCGGATCCCTGTCTTTTTTTGCAATGAGAGTGATACATGCTTCATAAAATGATGTTGGGAGTTTGCCCTGCTTGAATGAGTTGCATAGCACTGTGCTTAGTTGTTGGCGAATGAGGAAAATGCCTTAAAGAATTCCACAGGAAACCCTTCGGGTCCCGGGGATTTTCCAGACTGCAGCGAAGAAATAGCAGCATCTAGCTCCTCTTTCGTTATGGGTTCATCTAATCTCATTTTACTGTTAGAGGAAAGCGTGGAAATATTTAGTTGGTTCAGAAAATGATCCATTAATATAGTATTATTCGGGAATTCAGAGGTGTAGAGTTGAGAATAAAAATTCCTGAATATTTCATTAATCTTTACATGGTCTGAAGTAACGCTACCATCCTCCATTTTAATATTTGTAATATGACCCTTTGTTTTGAATCCTCTCAGCTGGTTAGCTTATAATTTCCTCGATTTATCACCATGGACATAGAAGAAACTCTTACTTCTCAAGCGTTGGCATTCAATGGGGTGAGTTGAGGCCAAATCAAATTTGGTTTGAAACTCCACACGTGTTTTATATAAATCAGGGTTTTTAACTGGAGCATATTGTTTATCTATTTACTTAATTTGGTTTGCCAGTTCTAATCATTCTCTGTGGGGCTTTTTTTTTCATATTTACAGTATAAGAAATAATTTGCCCCCTAAGGTACGCCTTAAGAGTATCCCAAACTGCTAGACTAGATGTTTCCGGGGAGGTATTTGTCTGAAAAAAAGGATGTATGTTCTTCCATAAATTTCACAAAATCCTTATCTGACAGGAGAGTTGAATTAAAGCGCCAGTGCTTTTTAATTTTAGGAAGGTCAGGTAGCACCAGCGATAAAACAATAGGGGCATGATCTGATATCACTATGCCCTGATAAGCACAGGAACGCTCCAATGGTATCAGTTCATTGTCAATGAGAAAATAGTCAATCCTAGTAGAGGTATGGTGTACGTGCGAGAAGAAGGAGTACTCTCTTTCATTTGGATGGAGGAATCGCCACATATCGGACACACCAGAATTAGAAAGAAAAGACTGAATGAGTGAGGCAGACCTACTAACTGAGTCTGGATTGGGAGAGGAACAGTCCAACACGGGATCCAACCAACAGTTAAAATCCGCCCCCCCAAGCATAAGAGAGTATGAGCTCAGACCTGGGAGAAAAGAAAAAAAGCGTTCAAAGAAGCCCACATCGTCTACATTTGGAGCATAAACGTTGGCGAGCACCACCTTTGTATTATATAACTTCCCAAAGACAATGATAAAGAGGCTATTAGTATCTGATATAACATTGTGATGCACAAAAGGGATATTTTGGTCAACAAGGATTGAAACCCCCCTGGCCTTTGCTTGGAATGAGGAATGGAAGTGCTGCCCCACCCACTGTGCCATCAGGCGAGTACTTTCAGAACCACGAATGTGTGTCTCTTGCAAAAAGACAAATGCTGCTTTAAATTGTTTGATATGAGAAAATACCCTCCTCCTCTTAACAGGGTGATTTAAACCGTTGACGTTCCAGCTGACAAAGTTTGATGATCTTTCTTAGATGAAAGATGTAGATGATAATTACAAATTATGTAAAAAAAAAAAAGACTCTAGGAATATAAAAGACATAACCAACCAAACATGAGCTGTTTAGGCTAATAAACCAGAACTGGCATCGGAAACAACCACCCCCTACCCACAGCTGCCAATGAACAGAGCAGCAAGCTCTCCAAAATCGCCATTATAGACCCCCCCAAAAATTCTTTCTGTCACTTGAGCCCAATATCTTCAGCTCCTTATTTAAATGTTAAAGTGCACTCAGCACTCCTGGGTCTACCTTTGGACTATTCTAGGAGTAAAAATAAAACTAAAACATTCATTTTGAAGTCTCTTATGTACTGTTAACACTATAATCATATAATAAAATAAAAAGAGATGTTTCATCAGAAATAAACATAAACTCTGGTGGGTTTTCCTCACACCTGGATGTGACAGTTCACTGAGTTATAAACTGGGGAACATACTCACTTATCTGCAACCTGAGACAGTATGATTTAATGATTCAGTAAGCTACCCCATAACAGTTATAGACTGGCTGTTGGGATCGTGTCTGGCAGTGGCCAGAGTAGAGGATAGCATGTTAGCAGTTGTAAACCACCTGGTACAGTCATCCCAGCAGTCATATACAGTGGTGGAAATGGAGGAGGAGGACTGTCGATGTATCTCCGTGCCTCGTTGGCCAAGCGTAGCCACTTCTTATCTCTGTCAGGAAGTGTGATGCGGAGCCGTGTGGGATAAAGGAGAGAGGGTTTGAGCCCTCAGTTGTAAAGATCTGCCATCACTTCCCTGTAATCGGCTCACTGGCTCAAAACCTAGGGGCTGTAGTCTTCAACAACTTGAACTTGTTGGTCGCGGTAGTACAGCTTCCCTCTACAGCAGGCCTTGTGGATCAGGAGGTCCTTCACCTGGTAATGATGTAAGCGGAGGATGACGGGGCGCGGCCTCTGTCCAGGAGCCGCCTTTGCTGCAAGCGAGCGGTGGGCCCTGTCGATCTCGGGTGGGGAGAGAAGCGTCTCTTTTCCAAAAACTTCATACAGTAGATCAGAGAAAAAGGCTGTAGGTCGCCCCCCTTCGATAGACTCCGCGAGGCCCAGGATGCAGATGTTTTGTCTTCTGCTGCAGCCTTCTAAGTCGACGACTTTAGCTGTTAGCTTAGTGTCTTTCCCGCAGGCCAGAGCCAACATTTTCCAGCTCCCTGTCACACTGGCTCAGGTCCTCTGAGGCGAGCTCGAGAGACAAAAGACACTGGCCGTGTTCATCAACTGTGAAACAGACCTGGTCGAATATACTTTCAAGCTGGTTGAAAGAGGTTTTAAAATCGGCGGCAAGGGCCTGTCTGTGCTGGTCAAGTAGCTCAGATATAGCCTTCATGGTTAGGCTCACAGTATGGTCGTCTTTTTCCCTGACTTGCTGGGGAAATATATCAAGTCCCATCTGTAGTTATGATCTATTGTTTGTTGTTCATGTAGAACTTTTATTGCTGCTGTCTTGGCCAGTGCTGCAATGTGTGTATATACATATATATATATATATATATATATATAGATAGATAGATAGATATATAGATATATATATATAGATAGATAGATAGATAGATAGATATAGATGTATATATCTATATATGACAGTTGACTGTGGACAGGAGCGAGGACATTTCACGACTGGATTTGTTGCACAGGTAGCATCCTATCACAGTTCCACGCTAGAATTCACTGGGCTCCTGAGAGCGACCTATTCTTTCACAAATGTTTGTAAAAGCAATCTGCATGCCTATGTGCTTGATTTTATACACCTGTGGCCATGGAAGTGATTGGAACACCTGATTCTGATTATTTGGGTGGGTGAGTGAATACTTTTGGAAATATAGTGTATATGTATGTGTGTGTGTGTGTGTGGGTGTGTGTGTGTATGTGTATGTGTATATGTATATGCACTGCCTGGCCAAATAAAAGTCGCCACCAAAAAACAAGGTCACACACTCTTATATTTCGCTGGACCGCCTTTAGCTTTGACTACAGCATGAATTTGCTGTGGCATTGTTTCGATAAGCTTCTGCAATGTCACAGGATTTGTCACAGATCATAACACTGCACAGGCTTGTACAGTAGGCACTAGGCATGATGGGTGCATCACTTCAATTGCCTCTCTTCTTACCCTGATGCACCCATCACTCTGGAACAGGGTAAATCTGGACTCATCAGACCACATGACTTTCTTCCAGTCCTCCAGAGTCCAATCTTTATGCTCCCTAGCAAACTGAAGCCTTTTTTTCTGGTTAGCCTTACTGATTAGTGGTTTTCTTAAGGCTACACAGCTGTTCAGTCCCAATCCCTTGAGTTCCCTTTGCAATGTGCGTGTGGAAATGCTCTTACTTTCACTATTAAACATACCCCTGAGTTCTACTGTTGTTTTTCTTCTATTTGGTTTGGCCAAACGTTTAAGTGATCGCCGATCACAATCATTCAGGATTTTATCCCAACCACATTTCTTCCTTGAAGACAATGGTTCCCCACTATTCTTCTGTTTTTTAATAATGTGTTGGACAGTTCTTAATCCAATTTTAGTGGTTTCTGCAGTTTCCTTAGATTTTTTCTCTGCTTGATGCATGCCGGTGATTTGACCCTTCTTAAACAGACTACTTCTTTTCCACAACCACAGGATGTGTCTTTCCACTTGGTTGTTTAAGAAATGAGAAGCTACTCATTGCATCAGCTGGAGTTAATTAACTTGTTGCCAGCTGAAAGATAATTGCCCAAGCAGTAATTCACCAATAGGAGGCTCATACCTATTTGCTTAGTTAAATCCAGGTGGTGAATTTTTTTTTGGCCAGGCAGTGTATATGTGCATGTATATATATGTGTATACATATATATATATATATATATATATATATATATATATATATATATATATATATATATATATATATATATGTGTCTGTATATATATGCATATATGTATATATATATATATATATATATATATGTGTCTGTATATATATGCATATATGTATATATACACACACATGTATATGTATATATATGTGTGTATATATATGCGTGTGTGTTTGTATATATATCTATACATATATATAGATTATATAGATATAGATATATATAGATATATAGATAGATATAGAGATAGATTAAAAAAGTGCTTATCAGTAGTAACCTACTTTTATATTTTTCATGAGTAATTGCTAATTCATTTCTTATCTTTTACATATCCCAAGTTTTTTTACCTGAAGTAACTGTAAAGTAGTTTTGTGTGTTATTGTAATGGGAATGAATAAATCATATATCAGTCTGGTATTTAAGGGTTAAAATAAGATTAGGTATGCACTAAAGTTGATCAATAGATTTAAACGGCGTGTGTCCTGAAAAATCAATAGTCTTTGCTTTAAATGTTGTTAGAAGGGGCTTCGGGGGGCTGAATAACATGACACCTTTTACTAAACTCTCAGTTAATAGAGATGTGCCTGATCCTCTACAACAGGGCTGTCAAACTCACGTGGGTCTGGGGCTGAATAATATTTTTTTGAAGCAGGACTGATGTGCACACGTTAAACTTTTGACCCTCTGCCCCATACATACATCATGAGGTCTGTGAGGCTGTATGAAGCCAGCCTTGGCATGCAGAAATGGATAAAGAAAGGGGTCTTATATGTGACAGTACCAGCTTCAAAGCTCTGCCAGATGACTCTCCCCATTGACCAAACTTTGTGTATTTACCGTTTGTGTGACTTGAGTAATGACCAAATTTGTGGAGTGTCATGTGCCACTGACTGAGCTGGGAGAGCTCTGCCCTCACCCAGATGAGGATCCAGTTATATGAAGCAGCATCTTTAACAGCTGTTGCTCCTATGCTGATGTAAAGTAAGGACACTGTTTTTATGTTTGTGGTTGGTGGATGCATTCATATCACTGACTGACCAGCCCCCCTACCCCCTCGAAAATAGGAGGATTTGTTTGCAAACTTGAAGCAGAGTACTCACCCACTCTGAAGTAGAAGACACTTTTAATCCTTCTTCAGATAAAAAGTCATAGTGGACAAGTCAAACCAAATCTACATCCTGTTAAATCAACCATTTCATCCTTTTCTCCTCTTGTTTACTATTATAATCCACTGTTTGAGCAGCTTTACTCTGTGGTGAATCTAATGTCACTAACTACAGAACTTCCTTATTGTGCTCTTTAAAATAAAAAAAATATTTAGACAAAAGTAAAGGTGCCTTTTCAAAGCCAGTACAATTTACAGAATAAAACCAAAACAAAGACAAATACTAGAATCTCATATCTTAACAGATAACTTTTACTCACAGAGAAACCAACTAAAGGTGAGTTCCTGAGAAGTGTAAATTCTGTCATATTAACAGAAGATCATTGGAAATCACTGAGTGATTATTTTGGACTTGAACTGATGAACTTTAGCATACTTCTGAACGTATCAAATGCATTTTTCTGTCATGATTTTTTTTTTTTTTCAAAGATTTTTACTCTGCATGTGTTTTGTATATTGGTTGGATAGTGGTTCCTTGTTTTACTACTTAAAGGGATAGTTCAGTTTTTTGAAGTGGGGTTGTGTGAGCTCCATATGGCCACTAAGTACATTAGATGCAGTAGAACAGGGGTGGGTAATTATTTTTTCCATGGGGCCACATGAGAAACAGAAAATTTTGTGGAGGGCCGGACCAAAAGGCTGAACTAAATTCTGCATAATATTAAGTGTATTTCTTTATATAAAGCAGTAAATAGCATTGTTTTTACAAGCTGCTGAGACTGGTAAGAGTACGGAAAAAGTGAGGTTGCCTTACAAAAAATGTCATCTATTCAATCACATTTCCCAAAACAATGGTTAACAAAATGTGAACGTTGTATCATTTTTTCAGTCACATTCACCCCAAAACACAATAAAGACATTGCAATATTGTCTTCTACTCCAAATATTAAGCAAGATACATCATTATAATAATGATGCCCACATCTGTAATCTAATCACCTCATTTGTTGTTTTTCAGTTCTTTTTGTTCAGTGAGAGAAATCTAGTCTCTGTTGGTCTTTAACAAGTGCATCAAAGTCAGGTTGAATGTCCCTGGTGGAGATGCGAAGCACAGCTGACAGATGATCATCGGTGAGAGAGGATCTATACCTGGATTTGTTAAACTTCATCACTGAAAATGTTTGTTCACATATGTAGGTAGAGCCAAAGAGAACAAACACCTTCTGAGCATGTCTCCTCATGTTTGGAAACTTCACCTCCTTGAGAGAAGAGTGAAAATCTAGCAGTGTTCCTGACTTAAAGTGCTCTGCCAGTATCGCATCAGACTGCATGTCAATGAGTTCCAGCTGAACATCAATGGGTGCATTATCCACATCACAGGTAAAGGGACAGAAAATCATCTGCATTTCACCCTCAATTGTTCTGAAGTCTTCAAATCGCCTACAAAACTCACCATGCAGTGCTCCTAACATGGTTGAGTACCTGCAGAGGTGGTCAGCTGATGGTGTGACTTCCTTCAGGGTTTGCATGTGAGTGAGATTGTTGCTCTCCAGTTGCCCTGAAAGCAATTGCAACTTTGTCATGAATGCCTTCACCAGGCTGTGCATTTCGTGGACAAAAAGGCCCTTGCCTTGCAGTTTTGTGTTCAGTGCAGTCATCAATGCAGTCACATCAACAGCAAATGCAAAATCTGCCATCCAGTCCTCATCTGAGAGCTCTGGGATGCCTTTGCCTTTCTTCTCACAAAACTCTCGGATCTCTGCTTTCAGGTTCCAAAATCTTTGTAGCAATTTGCCCATGCTGAGCCATCTGACAGCTGTGTGATAGCTGATGTCACTATGATCAGTCTCGTGCTCCTCTAACAGTGCAACAAACTGCCTGTGATTTAGTGCTCGTGCCCTGATGAAGTTTACTATTTTTGTAACAACATCAATCACATGGGTAATTTTTAGCACTGACTTGCACAACACATGCTGATGTAAAATACAATGCAAAAAAAACACTTTCTGATCTGCGTTGATTTCATTCACTTTATCTTGCATACGTTTTAAAAGTTTGACATTTTTACCTGTCAGATTTGGACAACCGTCTGTTGTGACTCCTGCCAGTCTGTCCCATTTCAGTCCCAGTTTGTCCATGCACGAATTTATCTCCGTGAATAAATCGCTCCCTGTCGTCGTCCCTTTCAGTGAGCGCATTGCTGCCAGCTCCTCCAAAATCTTGAAGTCCATTATCCCACAGGCGAATACGAGTAACTGGGCTGTATCACAGACATCACAGCTCTCGTCCAAAGCCAAGGAAAAAAAGTCAAAACTTGCCACTTCATGTTGCAGCTGAAGTTCCAGGTTTCCTGCAATGTCCTTGATCCTTCCGGTCACGGTTCGCCTGGACAGCGGGACTTGCTCAAATGCTTGTTTTCTTCAGGACATATTAGCGCTGCAGAGTCCACCAAGCACTCTTTCACAAATTCCCCCTCTGAGAATGGCTTACTGTTTTTAGCGATTTTGTGGTAAAGCACAAAGCTGGTCTTGGTTGCTGCATCCCTGGATGTGTGAAGCTTGGTAAAAAAGCCTTGCTGCTTTTCTAGCTTAGCCAGCAAAGCCGCCGATGTCTGCGCCATTTCAGCATCAGTCAAGTTTCGGTATTTCTTAGCATGCTTCGTCTGGTAATGCCGACTCAAATTGTAGTCTTCGAACACGGCGATCTGCTCTCCGCAAACTAAACACACGGCTTTATCTCTGACTTCAGTAAATGAATACTTAGCAGTCCATGTTTTGTTGAAAGTCCTGCATTCAGCATCTACTTTTCTTCTTTTTGTGGACATTTTGGGGGCTTAAGTGTTCTTGTGACCTGCTGGAAACAACGTCGATTCCGCATGCGCATTGCGTTTTTGTTAAACACAACTTCAAAATAAAAGTAATGCACATACAGTCCATGCTTGAGGTAAAATTAGAAAATACATTTATTCTGTAATTTCTAATTAACCTTACGCGGGCCAGTCAGAATGAACCAAAGGGCCGGATGCAACCCGCGGGCCATAAAATGCCCAGGTCTGCAGTAGAACGTCCTCTCTTCTCCCTTAGTAAGCCACAGTCTGTAAGAGTCTGTTACACAGAACTAGCCGCAGACGGGGAAGTAATGTATCAAGTACAAAGGGTATTTTCTCCGCCTACAAGAACTCCCATCAAGAAATAATACCACAGTTTAAGAGTACGCTACCTATAAATGTTTTTAAGTGCATTAACTTTTCGGAAATATAAAGTTCATCTGGAACTAACTGTTGTGCTTTATGATCAGTGGACAACTATTCACTGTGTCACTTAATAATATTGGCTATCTGAAATAATTATTTACATGGGATTTAATTTACATTAAATCTACCTCGGGGCACCACCCATAAAGGGAAATGATAGTCAATTTATAAAGTCAGTCTCATAAAGGTTACTGATTATCAATTTGGAACCATGATTTATAATTAATTTAATAAAAATAACCAAAGTTACCCAATCAATTGTCAGTCAAAGTTGAAGGATTTGGAGTTCTGCAGAGAAGAGGTTGGCAAGATTCATTCTTTTGCAACATTATTGGACCAGCAACTGACTTTGTGTTCAAAATCATTTACTGACAAAACCAAACATGAAAACATAAAATATCTAACCTAACAAAGTCCTATGTACAAGTGTGTATGTGTGCCTGTGCGTGCGTGTGTGCGTGTGCGTGCGTGTGTGTATGTGACAAACAAAAGCAAGATGGCTGCCTCAAAAGGGTGTCTTAACACCGCATGGCTCAAAGGCATTTACAACCAGGACCACATGGGGAGTGGTGGAGGTTAGCAAAGGTTTCTTTGTTTAAGGTTGATGCCTCTACATGAAGTGGTAATGTTTAAATACACAACAGTTAGCCGTAGCGTAAACCCAAAGAGCATATCCAAAAAATGAATGCAGTGATTGTAGAAACTGAATAGTCCTGTGCTTAGCCGCGCTACGCTAAACTCTGTAAGGCCCAGTTACATTACCAAGTCCATGTAAGGAAAAGGTGTCCTTTTTGGGTGTTGCTCTGCAAAGTCCAGTGCTGCGAGTTTGGTGGTTTCCTAGTGGGTTCCAGGCCGCTGTATCCCTTCGACTTCTGGCTCCGAAGACCACTGGTTGCTTCTTTGTCCCTGGAGTTACAAGCACTGTGGTGTTGTTTCTTGTTGTTTCGACTTGGAACTCCTGTTCCTTAAGCAGGCTCTCGCGTCGCTTATGTGTTGCTACAGTCTGCGTTGAGCAGGACTGTGGAATAAGTCTTGAGGTTGTATTCTTGAGAAGAAACTGGAGAGGTTCTGTGTCTCTTTCTACAGGCTTAGAAAGAGCTGAGAGAGAGGAGCTGTGTCCCCTTCTCTCCATGGTTCAGAAAGGAGCCAGACTGCATAGCAGAGCAGGGTCTTATTGTCCTTATCAGAGGGTTCACACCAACATGTGAAACCTGGATGAGGGTGACATGGTCAGCCAGCTGTGGTTCAGGCTTCTGCAGGGACATGTTCCTTTTAGAGCGTATGGATCCCAACACTAACCAACTCACGTCCTATTCCTCCGCGCAGCGCTGCCACGAGCCGCTGAATCACTCCGCCTCCCTCTCAGCTGTTGTAAACATAACAGGCTAGTGACCTCAGACGCCGGTTGTAGCCTCATGTAACTTTTATCAAGTATTGTAATTCTTTTGTTCTGACTCTTAGCGGTGTGAGGAAGAGACAACGTAGGAAATTAAAAAAGGAGTGATTATGACAGCGACGATGAAGTTCCATTCACTTTGGAGCCAAGAGGATATCTTTATGAAGCAGAGTTCACAGAAGAAGAGCTGCTGCAGATGGAGACCGAACAGGCCAAAAGAAATACAGAGGAAACATCGGTGGAAACTGGAGTTCAAGAAAGAGTCGGAAATACACAGTGGTGCGAGTGTATGAACTGCGACTCAATGCCCACAGACCCCAAGTGCTACTGCTGCCACCAGTGGAACTTGGTTACAGACCAGCTTCAGGATCTGTCTGAGTCAGAGGATACTGGTGACTCTCACCCTGCCTGTGTCACTCATAGAGATTTTCCTGCTCTTCTGAATCCTGGAGTTTTGCGGACATTCTTCAATTTCCCGAAGATAAACTGGAAAAAAATGTCCCAAATCTGAAGGACCTAATGACAGTTTATCCTCAAAGTAAGTAACAATGATCTGTCAGAGACAAACAAGCAGAGTAGAGGAGGCTGTTTACCATAACATTGCAGACTACTTGTGTGTTTGTCTCTCTCTCACACACACATGTGCACACACACAACCATTACTGTGTATTAGCCTCTAACTTCTGCTACAACACAATCTTAGCTGTTTCTGACGTAATAATATAAATATACCATCTCCTAAATGCAAGAATATATTTAGATTTTGCCATGACTTTATATAAATTGTATATAGATATATAGATATGTACACACAATCTGACAGGTAACAGGTAACGAGAGATGTAGGCATTTGCTGTATATGATGCCGCATGCCCTTGTTACGCAGAGAGAATATGGTGAAAGCTATGAGTGCCCCATGATGCACATCTGTTTCTGCATCCAGGGAAGCAACACAAAAACCCCATCTCAGAAATATGTGTCAAATAACAATCTGCTATCAATCAGTCTACAACTGGCATCTGAGGTCACTAGCCTGTTATGTTTACAACAGCTGAGAAGGAGGCGGAGTGATTCACTTGCTTGCGGGGGAATTCGTGACGCGAGTCGGTTAGTTCCAGATAAACTTTATATTTCCGAAAAGTTAATGCACTTTAAATCATTCCTAGGTAGCGTACTCTTACACTGTGGTATTATTTTTTGATGTGAGTTCCTGTAGGCAGAGAAAATACACTTTGTACTTCGTACAATACTTCCTTGTTTGCGGCTAGTTCTGTCTAACAGACTCTTACAAACTGTGGCTTACTGAGGAGAGGAGAGGAGAGAACGTTCTACTGCATCTAATGTACTTAGTGGACATATGGAGCTCATACAACCCCACTTCAAAAAAAACTTAACTATCCCGTTAACCAGCATATGGTCTTTGCTTTGTTTTCACACAAAAATGAGAGTTGTGTTGTAGTGTGAGGGAATTAACACTATCTGAAGCTGTTTAGTTGTGCTGTTTTAAAATCAGCACAAAGCATGTAGCTGTAATGAAATTGCTGAGCAAATGAAGCAGAATTAGTGTATTAAAATGTGTCAAGAGGGTAAACATAAAAAGTGCCCAATTTTACTTTTGATTCCTTGTGTTCAGCCATGGCCAAAAGTTTTGAGAATGACACAAATATTAATTTTCACAAAGTCTATTGCTTCCGTTTTTATGATGGCAATTTGCATAAACTCGAGAATGTTGAAAAGGAGTGATCAGATGAATTGCAATTAATTGCAAAGTACCTCTTTGCCATGAAAATGAGCTTAATCCAAAAAATAATTCCACTGCATTTCAACCCTACCACAAAAGGACCAGCTAACATCATTTAAGTCAGTGTTTCTCAACCTGGGGTCTGCGGACCCCTAGTGGTCCGTGGTGTAATTACAAGGGGTCTTTGCTATTACAGTATTAATGATGACATTTATGAAACAAGATTATTTTCCTCAAATGTGACTAAGACCTTTATCTAACTAAACTACAGAGGGTAACATGACTTTTTTTCTTTAATAACATATGTTTCCCAAGTGTAATTTATTGTATTTTATTAAGAAATCTCACTCCTGTTTTCATTGTTTAAAGTTACTGCATGGGGCTGTTAATACAAACTTAACACAATCTGAATCCTTTTCAAATTTTGAGCCCCCTACTGGTTATTGGCATATAGAGATGATTATTAAGAAATGCTACCCTTGTTTTCCTAAATTAAAGAGTTTTAGTTGATTTTGCCTCTCCAAGCATTAAATAATGTTTGAGAGAGAGAGAGAGAGCACTGGGCCGATCGACACTTGGTGTCTATTACGCGCAGGATAAGTGACAAAAACATGTCAACACATGTCTTTACACTGTTTGTAATAAGATATCTGATGAAATTAGGTTATTAACACTACATCAACATCTTTAATGGGATTTATCAGACGGAAATAACAGTTTGCAGGACGAGGAAGTCATATGTTTTTGTGAATGTAGGCAATTGCAATATTAAGGAAATTTAATGATGAAGGCGGCTTTTAACAGCTCTATATAAAAAAAGGCAAATAATTTACAGCGAAGGTTCATACAGACTTGTTCCTGAGCTTTTTATAATTGACAGATTGCTGATGATCCAGTGCTGTCCATCTCATCCGAGCGCATTTGCGCACTCCCATGTGTTTCTATGAGACAGCGTCAGTCAGTGAACAGTCTGCCCGTGTCTGATCTGCTCTCAGATAAACCAAGAAACATCAGAACAGATGATAAAACAAAGTTTTTGTCTCTTTTTTCACCTGTTCCGCACGCTATGGCTCACTTCATGCGTTACGGCTTTGTGCCTTAATTTCTCTTCCGCAGCAATCTCTCATCGGTAAAGAGCCTTTAGAATCAAAAGAAATAAAATATACCCATAATTACTTTTATAATGGCTCACTTAATGTGACATCAGATGTATCAACATCAGGTTCTGTGTTAAGGGAACTTCTTCAACATTGCGCAACATATTTTTGGTTTCTTCGTGTTATTTAGCCCCTGTCTGCCTTTAAAACTCTTTGGTTAATCAGATGTGCGCTGATCAGACTCATAACTTCAAAAAATCATCCTTAATATGCAGAAATAAAAGTCTCTGTCTCACTCCGTGACTTCACTCTGGTGTGGAGGCTGCACTCAGTGGCTGAAGGAGGGGGAGATGTCAGCTGTCTGCAGCGATGCTGCGCCTGAGAAGTTTATGTTCATATGTTAATGATCGCTAAAGGTTTGTTTAGAAAAATGAGTAAGTTATATCTGTTGAAAGCTCTTGTTTTTGCCTCAAAGAGTGAATAAACGCCATAATGCAGTTTAAAATGCAGTTTGTACTGTTTCTATCAAATTCTATCAAATTGCCTGATGGGGGGGTCCTTCAGGATAGATGAAAAGTATGCAGGGGGTCCAGGACCCCAGAAAGGTTGAGAACCACTGATTTAAGTGATGCTGTCGTTAACACAGGTGAGAGTGTTGATGAGGACAAGGCTGGAGATCAATCTGTCATGATGATTGAGTTAGAATTACAGAATTGGATGCTTTACTAGACAATTTCCACGGAAATCGTGAGGGGGGCTCGGGCGGCCGCCACAGGGCATTATTCATCACAGGTCATGTTAGAGTCCAGGCTGAACCAACATGTAGCATGACAATGACATGATGAAATGGTTGAGCAACACAAGAGAGATGACTGGAGAAAAATTTCATGTGTTTTAAGCATGGCTTGTCTGATTATGTGAGGCCTATTACCTGACAACTGATTTTCAGCTGCCTTCTTGATTTAACTGTTGGTGTTTACCCTCCCTAGCAGCTGTGATAATGTTATGTCTACAAATGTCCTTTGGCTGTCTTTGGCATCATACATGTGTGGAAAGATGTGTGGATGTGGTTGGCGACTGACGTCGCCAAACACTTTTTATGTGGGGGCTCTGTGTGTACTGAGCTCCCATTCACTTCATCAGCACACACACACATTCACATAATGCGTGCTTCGCACGCCCCCTCAAAGACAAGAACACTTGTGTGTGGGAGAGAGAGCTCCGTTGTCATGGTAACCAACCCTCACAGACACCAGGTGCAGCACTTTGAGCCTCCATCTCAGTCTGCCTCTGAAAGCCTGTCGAACAACTGCTTATTACTCGAAAACCGTAAATGCTACGTGAAAATTGAAGTGACCGTGAGCGTCGGACAGGTCTTGGGATTCCGAATATGTATTTTGTTTTTAGGTAGTACGAGAAATGAGAGTTATGACGATTTAGAAACAGTGATTCCCGAAGGAGGAGTAAATTTGAAAGTTGAATGGCAGTCTATGGGGCAGCGTCATGGATTTTGTGCTCAACACCTGGCTCTCATTTAATTTCTGAAAGAGGTAGGGCTTCAAAGTTTGGTTTGTATGAGGCCCAGGAACCATGGCAACATTTCTGTGAAAAAATTATTCACCTACAATGTATCGTTTAGGAGTTATGACAGTTTGTTCGGGATTTTTTTGGGTTAAAGCTTCGGATTCCTTCCACTCTAACTGATGATGTCACTCACTCTAGCAGGCTGATTTTCTGGTGATTTTGGTCGACGCAGGGGGGTTTTGAGGACTCGCTGACCGAAAACCGTACGGCCTACGGTAATACCGAATACATTCCTGAAGAGACGACAAGAGCGGCTGCGTTTTAGTGCTTGAATGGAGTCTGTAGGTCAAAGTCCAGCAAAGTAGTAGTGCTTTGAAAAAGTTGGTTTTTTTGGAGAGTTTTTCGAGTCTCCCCATTCATTTTCAGTGGGACTTTTTTCGCAGTTTTTTGCGAATAACGTGGCCAAATTTTCGCGAATTTCTTATAAAAGTCATAGCACACCATTCCCAATCGAGCCGCACGATTTGATATATAATTTGTTGGGGTTTTCTCAAAGCCCTAGGAGGAGAAGCGAATCAAAAAAGTGGCCGGAAGATGAAGAAAATATAAAGAAAGAAACGCGCGGAAGAACATAGGTGGCTCGTGGCTTTGCCACGAGCCACTCTCCCCATAGCTATGGGGAGAGTGGCTCGTTGCAAAGCCCGAGCCCCCAAAAAGAAAGGTGTTGCTTGAAGTCATTGTTTTTCCTCTGCTAACCATGGTTACCTGCAAGGGAACATGTGCAGTCATCATTGCTTTGCACAAAAAAGGCTTCACAGGGAAGGATATTGCTGCTACTTAGACTGCACTTAAGGCAACCATTTATAGGATCATCAAGAACTTAAAGGAGAGCTTCAATTTTTGTTAAAAAAAAAAAAAAAAGCTTCAGGGTGCCCAAGAAGGTCCAGCAAGCGCCAGGACTGTCTCCTAAAGTTCATTCAGCTGCGGGATTGGAGCACCAGTAGTGCAGAGCTGGCTCAGGAATGGCAACAAGCTGGTGTGAGTGCATCTGCACGCATAGTGAGGCAAAGACTTTTGGAGGAAGGCCTGCTGTCAAGAAGGGCAGCAATGAAGCCACTTCTCTCCAGAAAAAACATTAGGTACAGACTGATATTCAAAAGGTACAGGGATTGGACTGCTGAGGACTGGGTAAAGTCATTTTTTCTGATGAATCCCCTTCCCGAGTGTTAAGGGCATCTTGAAAAAAGCTTGTTAGGAGAATAAAAGGTGAGTGCTGCCATCAGTCCTGAGTCATACCAACAGTAAAGCATCCTGAGCTCATTTATGGGTGGGGTTGCTTCTCAACCAGGGGAGTGGGCTCAGTCACAATTTTGCCTAAGAACATAGCCAGGAATAAAGAATGGCACCAAAACATCCACCCAGAGCAACTTTCTCCTACCACCCAAGAACAGTTTGGTGACAAACAATGCCTTTTCCAGCATGATGGGGCACCTTGCCATAAGGCAAAACTGATAACCAAATGGCTTGGCTAACAAAACATAAAAGTTTTGGGTCCATGGCTGGGAAACTCCCCAGACCTTAATCCCATTGAGAATTTGTGGTCAATCCTCAAGAGGCGGATTGACAAACAAAAAACTACAAATTCTGACAAACTCCAAACATTGATTATTCAAAACTCGGCTGCCATCAGACAGGATTTGGCCCAGAAGTTGATTGACAACATGCCAGAGCGAATTGCAGAGGTCTTGAAAAAGAAGGGTCAACACTGCAAATATTAACTTGTTGCATAGACTTAATGTAATTGTCAATAAAAGCCTTGACACTTATGAAATGCTTGTAATTCTACTTCAGTATACCATATACAAAAAAGTTTTAAAACACAGACTTTGTGAAAATTAATATTTGTGTCATTCTCTTTTTGCTGTATACCTTGACATGGCATAAGAAAAAGGAAACAGTTTCGACTGTGTAGGTAAGAGACTAAGCCTGAAATCATCCTAGCACTACTCTGTGCCCCTTTCACATTTCACCTCCGCTAAGGAAATATGGAATTGGAGAGGAGTAGACCCTATTGTACTCTGTCTCCAAAGGCATACTAATGAAGCAGGTGAGGCTGAGATCCCTCAGCTCAGGACAGTAGCACTATGAATGTGTGTATCTGCATACTATGTATGTAGGTGAAGCAGCTGCAGTGTCACACTCTCTAGGTCAGTGTCAAGGGGTATCTGTGTCACAGCCTGATAGTGCACTCTGTCAGTAATCAGAGGGTTGCAGGTTCAAGCCCAGCTTTGACAATCACATGGTCACCAAGTCACTATGCTGTTGGTTACATTCCAGTTGAATTGTTGTTCTGGGCTGACATTAAATTTGGGGCTTCAATGTTTATTTAATGTGTTATCTGGTTCAACTTGTTTTCTTTTATTCACAGGTTGGCATCACTTTGTTCACAGTGTCACACAGAAAGTCTCTGTGGAAGCATCATGAGGTGAGGACTATAAGCTATTTGTGTCTGACTTTTGGTGAAATCTTCACATAAGCCACAACTTCTTTACATGCAGATTATTGAAAAGCTTTGTGTCAAAGATGTAAATAACATTACAGAAACAACAGGTCAGTATAGCGGGGTGGAAGCCTAATGCAGTCCTAAGGCGAACGGTATTAGCGTGGCATGTACGGGGCTCAGTTGGGCTGATCGTGGCTCAATCCTGAAAGCTTTCTGAGGATGATTGACAAGGACGTATCCGTTTGTGCTCCGACTGTGTTCCGTTCAAGGCTACGCATGCGTTGGGGCTCAATCTGGGCTTACGCAAACTGGGCTCAAACGGGGCTGATGTCGTGTCAGCGGGATGGAAATTCATGGAATCCTCGTTGTATCGTTGTATTGACCTAATTGAAGCAGGACAAACGCTCCCGCATTGCTGTAGAAGCGCCATAGAAGCGTTACTGATGGTGTATTTACGGGGTGCGTCCAGGGGAGAGACAGTCATTTCTTTTCTGTTATTGTTAGACTTGTAAGTACATAATGTTTTATTCGAAAAGGAACATGATCAGACTGTACTTTATCAGTCCACATAGTTTATTTATCTCTTGGGTAGTCCTGTCGGCTCGCCTCCCCTCCTTCTGTATGTCAACAAATGCATGTTGGTGCATGGCGCTGTTTTACGACCATGCAGTTACACTCAACGACCATAGAGGCCCCTAGAGAGCTGAGAGCCAGAATCTTACATAGTGCGGCTTTGAGTATGAAGTTTGTATTGGCAGCAGGCCTCACCAAAAATGCTTTCAAGGCAGTGTTGATGTACAGTAGAGCACGGTGGTATTTCCAGTATGCACGTGTAGTTGAAATAAGGCTGACAAGATTAGTTGACTAGTCATGAAGACGTCGACAATCAAAATCGTCGATGACTAATTTAATAATCGACGTTGTCGTTTGTCTGTTTGTAGTAGTAGTGGTAATCGGGGTCAGCCCTGGTGTCAGCGGAAGAGTTATGCCCACACAGTATCATGGCTAGCTGGCAACAGAGCTCGAAAGTTTGGGAGCATTTTACCAAAACAAAAGAGAAGAATGTACAATGCAAAATCTGCAAGGCAGAACTTGTCTTCCATGATAGTATGACTGCGATGCATAAGCATCTGAAAAGGAAGCACATCGTGGCTGATTCAATTTCTGACAAAGAGGGACAGTCGTCTCGGTAAGCAAACTGGCTAGTTAGCTGCTAACATTAGCGTCAACAGTAAGCTTCTTACTTATAGTCTCATGTCTTTGTTTTTAGTTAGCACATGCCTTAAAAACTTCAAATTGGAAGCTAATGATGGTTATACAAGAGCAGCTGCACGCTGGTGCGGAAAGCTGCAATTCATGCATGATCCGGTTAGTCGACACAAAATAATTATAATGATTAGTCGATTTATCAAAATAATTGTTTGTGGCAGCCCTAAGTTGAAACACAAGCATTGACACAATCTTCAGCTCCATTATTTTCAGGGTAGACAGAACATAGCACACAAAAAATGCAACAGGGATTAGGTGTGATTTAAATCTTACAGAAGGCTGTCAAAAAGTTAATTATTTACTAAAGTAAAACATATGGAAAAAAGTAGGGTTGAATTGAATGAAAATGTGTTACTTCATTAACAGAATCCAGAGAGCTTTTCTCTTCAGTAACACTTTTCACTCTGTTTTTACTTCTGACTTCTTGTGTTTCTTATTATCTGTTTGTGTTTGTTTATCTCTTTCAAAAAGTACTATCTTCATATGGACGGGAGAGGGAACTACGAGTTCAAGCCCATCACTGAGGAAACTGTAGAGTTTGGTTCATAACTGACAGCTGGTGTTAACAAATGTGCTTTGCTCTGATTAAATTAGATTATGAATTCTTTGCACTGAAGATAGAACATCAAGCTAAAACTAAACAATGTTTTAAATAATTTCTAAGCTCATCCTTATTTCATTTTCTCGCTCTGATGTCCATTACATTGCTGATTGTTATTTTACAAATGATTTATGTACCCTACATTTTGCATAGACATTTAAAAATTGGTTGTGTGAAGGTTATGGTACATCAAACTGTTTTGATCATCCTTTACTGTGTATTTATGGCACACTGCATCAACAGAGATTAGCTTTGTAGATGTTATGTAGAGGCAGTGTTCTGTAAAGCGGTATGCCCTATAATAAATTCTGTCCTGCAATAATACTTGAAAATGCAATGTCATGTTTCTTATATGCTAACTTACATGACTATCCTGGCTGGTTTATTTGTTTTTATGATTTAATCTTCCACAACTCACAGAAGCCAAAAAAAAAAAAAATTCCAAAGACAGGAAATTGATGGCGACTTTAAGACCACAATATAACAATTGTGCAACAGAGAACAATTTGATTTTTTTAAACAGTTATTCAAAAGAAAATTGATGGTTTTTTTGGATAAGAACATGTCTTTTTATGTTGTTTAAAAAATAAGATATTTATTAGGAAAAACATCATTGACATTGTATGAGCAATTTAATCTTTTCCTGTAATCTTTAAATCTCTTTACTTGACTACAGTACAACCTTCATACCATTCATATCTTATGAAGTTTAAAAAACTGTTGCCATGTGATTAAGATTAATCATTTTTTTGCCAAATAAATTTGATTTTTAAAGATTCATATTTACATAATTATAACTAGCTTTAAACGAAAATGTATAAGACTCTAGCAAAAGTTATCTTGGGATAATGACATAATTAAATGTGGACCCAAATTTAAAACCCAGTCACACCCGCTCTCTATTTTCCTACTTGTGTAGCCTCTGATGATGCTTCAGTACTTAGCTCTGAATGGTTGCCATTCGACTTTTGCAACCTTTTTGTATGCTTATCATCCTTTTTTTCATCTTTTTTTGCTAAAGTTATTGCTTCCTGCTCAAAAATTGAACGAAATAAAACAAGTTTTACAATTAGTGAGCTATAGCTTGATTGCTTGCTTTCTCTATGATACGATGAATCCATTCAAATAGTGGCATTATACCCAACAGAGGTACCTGACATTTAAAGAACAGCAACACTTTTACCTTATCACAATATACAGCATTAAAATGAAGTTAGGATTTGATTTACTATTAATTATGTTTTTTAAGTAAATCAGCTTTCCTCTGTAAGGCAAGGGATTGAATCACCAGTGAGCTGTCGACATCTTTTACTTGATCAGAGGCCCCAAACCTTATTTACACTTTTGACTTGTCAATAAGTGGTGCATTATTATTCTGGAATAAAGGAGTATTGGTCTCATTAATAAACTTGACTTAATGTGTATATAAACAATGGTATGATTTCACTCTGTATAAATTAAACATAAACTGTAGGTTAATTTTATTTTAAGATGTATTATATTTTATTGTTTGTGTGTGTGGTTGTGTTTCTGTGTTTCTAAATTTGCTGCTTTCCAGAACAATGCCCGGTTTGAAGTGAAGCAGATGATGAGTTCCAGGTAATAGTCTGATTTAGCTTTTCAAACAGTTGCTGTGCATCTATTCCTAAGTTGTTTAAAAGAGAGTCAATGTTGAGGATGTCCTGTGTGCCTAGTCCGCAACCAGGTTTATTCATTTCTTTAAACGTTACTGAAAGTTCCTGTGAGAACCATGGAGCAATTCTATCTTTAATTCTGAACCTTTTAATCGGGATATGTTTATCAATGAGAGTGATAAAAGTGTTTGTGAACAAGTCCAGTGCTACCTGAACATCAGTGTTCTCTGTTGGGAAGTTTGAGAAGTTTTGCCTTAAATCTCCCAGG
This sequence comes from Cetoscarus ocellatus, assembly GCA_037902135.1. Lineage (NCBI taxonomy): Eukaryota > Metazoa > Chordata > Actinopteri > Labriformes > Labridae > Cetoscarus > Cetoscarus ocellatus. Next base: position 1,314,303 of record JBAMNC010000769.1, read on the forward strand.
AAATGTTTATTTAAAAACTTTAAAATTTCTCTTAAGAGCTGTGTGTGATTTTTTTTTTTTTCATTTTGGTACTTCTCACACAGGCTGTAAGACAGTGGTCAGTAGCACCCAGTTCAAAAACCCCACAGGCTACTATTTTATCAGGTCTATTTGAGAATATAAGATCCATTAATGCTGATTTTGAGTTGTCTTTGAGATTAGGTCTTGTGGGTTCTGATATTAGTTGTGTTGGCTGTCGGTTTGAACTAATTTTCCTTGAGGTAATCTGAGATGGTATTGGGCCAATTTAAGTTAAAATCCCTGACAACCTGCATTTCGTTATCAATATACTCAGAAATTAAATTTGCTAAAATGTCTACAGACTTTGGGGGTCTATACACACCAATCACTACCAGTGAGGAAGGCATCAACTGCAATTCTAAGGCAATAAATTCAGAACACTTTAGTATAATAGCCATGTTTAAAACAGACACATAAAAGGGTGACTGAACTTAGACTGCCACACCACCTACCTTGCCAACACCATCCACTCTAAAAGTAGCATATCCAGCCACATCGGAGTCCATGACACTTTTTCTGAGCCATGTTTCACTCAGAACTAGAGTATCAGGATCAGGACTGTAACACCAAGACATTCACATAGTCCAATTCATGCATCAGGCTCCTGGTATTCAAAATATTTACTCCCAGACCATTTCTGCCCCTCAAGGTATCTCTGTCAAGAGGAAAAGGGGAGCAAGGTTGTGGGGTTAATATAATTTAATTTAAAACAGTGGCATTACGAGAAGAAGAAAAAGCAGGTTGCCGAGTAGAGATATTTGTGGTGATGGGTAGACACAGAGAGACAATCGCACTCAGACCATGTTTTTGCTGGTGTCAGTGAGTCATTGGTAATCCCTCCTCCTGGCAATGAGAGGGAGCAATTGTCTTGTGGGGAGAAGCAGATCTCCTGATCACCAAAATTGAGCAGGTGAGGATGTGCAGACAGTCATGCAGAGGAGAGGTCCAAATGGAGTAGAAAATATTATTTGTTAGAGTGCGAGAACCTGAGCCTTTGAGATCAATGCCGTCAGGGTGGAAAAGGACCGGGCGTTTCCAGAAGAGATTGAAATGACCAATAAAAGCAAAGTTCTGGGCTACACAAGTGGATTTAAACCATTAATGGAGTCCAGCTGAAGCGATCAATCCCGCGGCTCTGTGGTGGGATTGGTCCACTAATGCTGCTGCTAGTTCTGCTTTAACACTTCAGAGGATCGATGGAAAATGTCATTGCAGCCGACATGAACAACAATGTCCTGTGCAAGAGGATGATTAGTAAGGATGTTGGGGATCTTCTCCAGCATGTCAACCACCTTGATGCCAGGAAAGCAAAAAGTAGCTGCAGATTTTTTTCCCCATGTTCCTAACTATTGAGTCCCTGATAATGAGTGTGGAGGGAGCTGGAGCAGTCAGCGGAGGGTTCTCGCCCTAAAGCTGCTGAGTAGATGGGGAAGTTTGGACAGAGCAGGGACCTGGAGCTCGCCGTGGAGCAGGTGTAAACAGTGGCAGGGAGCGGCCAGTACTGTTGTGAGAGAGGTGTTGGTATCGAAGACACCAGCAGAGGTGATAGTGAGCTGAGGGATTAAAATCAATCAATCAAACTTTATTTGTATAGCACTTTTCATACAAAAATTTGTAGCACAAAGTGCTTTACATAAGAAATAAAATAAAATAACAATAAATGACATAAAAAGTCAAAATTGCGTACCAATAAAAGACCCCACTCACCTTCACAATTCACATACAACACACACACTAAATTAATCAAACGCACAAAGACATAAAAAGGAAATTCTAAACAGAAAACAGAATTGGAAGACTGAGGAAACACTATCTTTAATTAAAAATGAGGAAACACAGGTGTTAATACTTAAATTATAATTAAAAATCATAAGAAATTAAGTAAAATACTATAGGGAAAGGAAGGTAAATAAATAAATGAATTAATATAATAAAATTTAAACAAATAATATGGTAAAATGAGATAACCTAAAACCAAATGTGTAATAAAAGCAGCTAAAAGTAGGATGGTAAAAAGAAAGCAGTTAACAGAGAATAAAATTCCAAATAATAAATCTGAACTGAAATATAGAAATAAAACAGATTAAGAGGATTAAAAATAAATAAAAAAGTAATAAGAAATAATAATAACTATAATTAGCTAAAAGCTAGACTAAAAAGGTAGGTCTTGACTTTGCTTTTAAAAATATGAACAGTTGGTGCTGCTCTCAGGTCTTCAGGTAGGCTGTTCCACAGACGAGGGCCGTAATAACGAAAAGAGGCTTCACCGTATGTTTTAGTTCTAACTTTAGGGACTATTAAAAGACAACTACCTGAAGACCTGAGGGCTCTACTGGGTTCATAGGGTAAAAGCAAATCCAATAAGTATGAAGGACCAAGACCATTAAGAGATTTATGAACTAATAAAAGAAACTTAAAATCAATTCTAAAAGATACAGGCAGCCAATGCAGAGACTTTAATATCAGGGTGATGTGGGCTGTCTTTCTGGTCTTCGTCAGCTGAGTTTTGGAGCAGCTGAAGCTGTGAAATGTTCTTTTTTGGAAGACCAGAAAGAAGAGCATTACAATAGCCAATTCTACAAGTGATAAAAGCATGAATAAGAGTCTCTGCGTTGGCCTGAGAGAGAAACTAGCGCACTCTGGAGATGGTCTTTAAATGATAAAATGATTTTTATGTAACATCTCTGATGTGCAGGTCAAAGCTGAGGTCTGCATCAAATAAAACACCAGGATTTTTGGCCTGCTGACAAGGAATAAAAGACAGAGCTTGGAGTTTGCTATCCAGTTTCTCTCTCTGTGGACCTGTACCGATGACTAAAACCTGAGTTTTGTCCTGGTTGAGCTGAAGAAAGTTGTCTGCCATCCAGGACTTGACATCTAAAATACAATTAAACAGGACATCAATGGGCCCTGTGTCATCAGGAGACACAGCAATGTAGAGCTCAGTGTCATCAGCATAGCTGTGAAAGTTGATGCCGTGTCTCCTGATGACATCGCCTAAAGGCAACATAGAAATTTTAAAAAGTGTAGGACCTAAAATTGAACCCTGGGGGTTCAATATTGTAGAGTCCTGACTGGCATTCCCCCATGTTCACATAAAACTTTCTGTCAGTGAGATATGATTTAAACCAATTAAAAACAGCGCCAGAGAGTCCAATCAAACCATTGAGTCTATTTAAAAGAATTTGGTGATCTACAGTATCAAATGCTGCACTCAGGTCAAGCAGCACAAGCACAGAGAGCATTTTATGATCCATATTTGACCTGAGATCATTCACTATTTTTACTAATGTCGTCTCTGTGCTGTGGCTGGCCCTGAAAATCATTTAATTGGTTAAAAACAAGTTTTTCTAAAATTTTACTTAAAAATGGCAGATTGGAAACTGGCCTGTAGTTATCTAAAATCGATGTGTCCAAATTATTTCTCTTCAGAAGGGGTTTGACCACTGCTGTTTTAAAAGCAGTAGTAAAAACCCCCATCTGAAGAGAATAATTGAAAATATTCAGAAGATCAGATTTTAAAAAAAATATAAATTTGTTAAAAAAAGGATGTGGGAGTAGAGACATGTTGCTGGTCTTAGCTGGGATACAACTTTGTCAAGCATTTCAGCATCAACCAGGACAAACTTCTCCAGTGTTTCCTCATTAGATATTAAAATTTGGGGCGTGTTAAACGTTTCAGGCTAAGTGTGGGATAATCTGGAGCTAATTAACTCAGTTTTACTGCTGAAGAGGGCTGCAAAATCCTCGCATGCTGAGTCTGTGGTCAGATGTTGGGGGTGATTAAAAACTGGGTTTATTAAATGGTCAATAGTTGAGAATAAAATTTTAGGGTTATTGTAGTTGTCAAAGATTAATTTTGAAAAATGGTTTCTTCTTTTTTGATGGCATTGTTACACATTTTCATTTGTTCTTGGAATATTTGGTAGTTTATTGTTATTTTATTCTTTCTCCATCTCCTCTCTGCAACACGGCAGTTTCTTTTTAGTTGCGTGATTTCATTGTTATTCCTCCATGGTGGTATTGGATTGTTTTTAATCTTTTTCAGTTTAAAAGGGGCCACTTGTGGTGGAAAATTGTCGTACAATGTCTTGTTGGTATCACTGTTTATTAATGAGTTTTACTTTACTCTTACTTTTAATGTTTTTATCATTCTTTACATACTTTCAATGATGGAATGTTGAATGTTGGTATGTTGGTCGTTTTAGTAACTCAAATATCTTTCTTTTTTTAGCATTAGCTGGTAGTATTAGTTATACAGTATCATACAAATACAACGTATGTAACATTGTTGATATTACCAGGCACATATTTTGCCTTATGTTGGGTTTTGTATTCAAGGACAGGTTACCTTATATACTGGGCGTGTACAACACCTAAGCCTTTTATGCATAATTTTATCATCCATAATAGTATTATTATAATATTCCTATATTTACATTTTATAATGTTTATATAGTCTCTTGAATATTTAGTCACAGATACACGTCAAACGGCAGCATTTAATGTTATTGAGAGGTCCTTACTGAATGTAGAAATGGGTTCAGAATGTATTGACTATTAAGGGTCTTACAATAGTTAGAAATGACCACAGAATGTATGTTTCAAGATTGCTTTAATAATATATCATAATCTCACAATGTAGTTAGAAGTATCACAAAATATTATGCCTGTAAAGGTTTTTTGGTCATTTTAAGGTAATTTTTTATGTATGTGAGTAAATATAAGGATCTCACCAACATAGTTAAAAGTATATTTTCTACACCATACAGCCTGAATACATATCTAATGAAGTCAGTGGTTTAAAATTGCAAATGTTAACTAAGGACAAGTATTCAAAGAAAGAACACAATGTACAGAACATTCTGTTCCAAAGCCAGGAGCAGGAAAAGCACGACGGGAAGCCATCTTGGAGCATGTCAGCCATTTTGTGTAAAACCATAGAATTAAAAAAGAAATATGCCTGATGGTGCCTTTTAGCAAAAGATGAATAAATTCTGGACTCCATGGGATTGTATCGAGGCCTATGGGAGGGGATGTCATGACCCTTGATCATGTTGGGTGAAAATGTATTTTGGCATGCATCTGTCTCCTCTCTGTGAGTGCGTGTGTGTGTGAGTGGGTGGGGTGCCCATGCAGGTTGGAGAACAAGGATTGGTGCCGAATCGGAGACCGGGGATTGGGTCAAATTGGAAGATTGCGGTGATTGGAGGAGAACGGAGCGTCTCCTTCTTAAGTAGCTGTCAGAAGCCCCGCCCTCTCTCTCTGCTGCTCGCCTTCCCCGAACAAAGAGCCACTGCGTCTGAAGAGTTGTGTTTAACACTAAGAGTCAGAAAGCAGTTTGTAGGAGGGAGAAGCCCTTTTTCCTTTGATAATTTTCTCCTGTTTTTCTTAGTTTATTAATTAGGTAAGAGAATTGTCATTTGTTTGCCATTTAGTTTTTGATTCACAGGAAAGTTTAGATGTCAAAGGATCCTTTTGTTTATTGTGTTGGGCATTGCTCTCGGCCGAAGTAAATAAAAACTGCTGTGTTGGTCGCAAACAGTGTTCTGCTGGCCTTTTGTTGGGAGTGGGCGAGCAGGGAGGGCTCTGCATGTTGTGCTCCTGGTTCCCCTAGACCGGGGACATAACAGGGAAATTACACAATTATAACTACGAATTAAAGAAAGTGAATGTTGAAAGGAGGGGGGGGGGACCCTTCTGGAGCCTTCGGGAAGACGGGAGGAGTCCCTCCCATCGGCTATATAACGTACATACTATAACTCAAGCTTCAGTTGTTTTGGGGTGTCGCAACACAAATCAACTCCCGTTTGTTATTGTTCACCTTGTGACCGTAATAAACGAGTTTCTGGAAAGTGGACTTTGCCTGCGTTCGTGCTTCCTTGAAGAGCAAAAGGACAAATTTTTACATCTGTTTTTCATCTTAGCTGCCATTCCTGCGCAGAAGTTACGAGCCAGCTCATTCGGTATTTACTGAGAAAATGAGACACTACACACTTCATCAAGGGCTGATTTAAATCTTTGATTAAAACTGTCTTAAATGCAGTCACAGGAGGAGGGTAAAATATCTGCTGGGGTATTTCTTAAAATGTCATTAAAATTTGCAGCCACCTCAGCAGTAATATAGTGTTTCCGTACAGTCCTCTCAGAAGCGTCCCTTTGGTTAAAATAATCCACATTAAAAAAGACACAGAAATGATCAGTAAAACCAACGTCTTTGACTTCAGTGACATTTACTGACAGTCCATATGTTAAAAGCAAACCTAAAACGTCCTTTTTTATGGGTTGGATGGGTGACGTGTTGGGTAAAATTCATGGAATTGATTAAGTTTAAAAATTCAGAGGTAAAAGAGTTTGATTGATTGTCTACATGTATGTTAAAAACTCTAAAATAATAGCTGTGTTGTATTTTGTTGCAATTTTTTGGGGGTCTGTATAGGGTGAGACGCAATGTAGGTGGACTGTTAAAAACGAAACAATGGTATTCAAATGAGTTAAAATCACCAAATAAAATCTCCTTAAAACCAAGTGATGTTAAAGAATAGTTGCTGTGCCCCCACCTCTTCTATCTTTTCTAAATGAATTTAAAAAACTATAATTAGGTGGTGAGGCTTCTATTAGTGTAGCAGGTCCGTCCGTGCTGAGCCATGTTTCGGTGAAAAACATACAGTCAATGCTATAGTATGTTCTAAAATCAGGTCGTTAATAAAAAATGTTTTGTTTAAAAGTGATCTAACATTTAAAAGTGCCTTGTGCAGTGTTTGGTGTTGGGGTGAATTAACAGGTGAGTTTTGTGTGTGAATGTGTATGAGATTATTTTTAAATGAGCTTGTAGGGTTATTTGAATTATGGTCTCTTGCTTGTCCTCTGTCACAGTTAATGGTGGGAATGTGTGACATTATGGTGAGATCAGGGGGTCCGAGTCCAGTAAAACATGTGATACTGCTAAAAGTGGAACCATGTCCATAGTGACGGGGACCAGGGGACATCAATAAGTGGTGGGCCGACCAGCCAACGCAGGAAAGTTATGGCAAGAGGTGGAGGGTAATTGGACATGTTGCCTACCGTAGTCCACATTAGCGGAAAGCAGACGGCTTCCAGCTCTGTTCAGGTGCAGCTCGTCTGCCCCGAACAAGAGCCTTCTGTCCCAGAAGGCGTTAAAATTGTCTATGAAGCCCAGGCCATGGAATCCACAAACAGAGGACAGCCAGGTGTTGAGGCTCAGCAGCCTGCTGAACTTCCCCATTCCTCTGCCACAGGTTGGGGTGGGGCCGGAGATGAGGGCTTGGATGTGGAGCTGTTTTATTGTGGTGAAGAGCTGGAGGAAGTCCTGTTTGAGAAGTTCAGACTGCTGTTTAGGGATGTCATTGATACCGGCGTGGATCATGATTTTGTCGGCAGCGGGGTAGGACTCCAGGATTCCTGGGATTTTATCCGTGATGTCCAGGACGGTGGCACTGGGGACCGACAGGGTGAGAGCCCCCTTCATCTGCACGTTCCTCACTATGGAGTCCCCAATGATGAGGGTCGTCTGCTGCAGGTGAGGGGGAGGCGGGGTTGTCTCCATGGATGAGCAGCGTGGTGGTTGCTGTGGAGACCATGGTGACGGCACCTCCCGGTGGTATGCAGTGCTTCTCCTCTTCACGGTCTCCATCAGCAGCCTGCGGCGGGCCGTGGATGAAGACTTGGCAGCCTCAGGTGGGAGCTGAGCAGCATGCTTCTTCAAAGAGGGAAACTCCTGCATGCTCAGGAGTCTGTTGGTAGCTCTGGAGATGGCGACAACGTTGTATCGAGCACGGATGAAGGAGCGGTACCGGGCCTCCGCTGGCATGCCAAAGCCGACCTGGCACCCTGCACAGCCGGGCGGGGGGTAAACTGTAGACACCTGGGTTGGGAGGCCCACTGCTGCTGCCACCCACGACAGTCCATGGAGTTGAACTCACTGGGGCTTTTGGTTTAGCCCCCAGTCAGAGCCAGCAATCGACCGGAGCTGAGCCTGGAGCAGTGCCAGGGGCCTCAGTGGGTATGTTGGCAGAAGTTGGAGACGCCGAGGCCGGAGAAGCAGCGGCATAAGGAGCCATGTCTTCAAACTCCTCCGCACAAGTGTTGGCTGGTACAGGACCGAAAATAATAGTGTCCAAGTGTTTCTTGGCATCCTAGATCATGTACAATGTGGATATTCTTCTCTCCAACACTTGCACCTTCTTACTGAGGCTGGCGCAGCTAAGGCAGCTGGATGGTGAGATAAGTGGAGCCATGTTTACCGGTCTTGTCTTGCAAATACCTCGAGATCGAGGTAGCAGACCGTTAAAAAACACAAACAGGCTTAAAGTATAAAGTGAAACAACTATAGTCTAAGATGTGCACGGTAGAAAAGCACCCTTAGAACATACAAAAACATAGTTTAATGACAGTTTGTGTAACAGCAATCTGGCAGGTTGCTACGACGCCAAAGCAGATCACTTCGTTAATGCTGCAGGTGATAAAAAGCAATCACTTTGTTTCTGCTACAAGTGATAAGAAGATCAATTATGGATATCATGAGAGATGGAAATGTTGAAGTTTTACTCTGATGCATGCTTACACTTCACATTTCTGTCTCACTACACACATAAGCTCCCATCTCACATGGACTAAAGACCTTCACTCCATCAGTATTTGAATGCTTTAAGTTATTTTATGACACCTTTCTTACAGTAGCAGAGTGACACACTTACCCCAGAATTCCACATAATGTGAAAGTGCCGCGCAGCGCCGCGCTCTTGAATCATACTGCGGAGCACTTAGAACCCACTCTAGTCTATCAGGCAAATTCCACTGCCCGCGCCAGCGCCGCGTCGCTGGAGCGCCGGCGCTGGAGATTCGCTTCAGGTCTATTTTCTGCGCAGCCACTTCAAAACCTTGTAAATTCACCGTCGTTGAGAAAGCACCAGACAGGAGGTCAACGTGCGGAGTAGCCGAGCACGAGCATTAGGTCAACAGTCGGTCAGAGGGTCCCAGAGGCAAGACGACTCCATGGACAAAGAAAAGTGAATGGTAGAGGTAAAGAAATATATAAAATTGTATATATGACACCAAGCACCAGAAGCGAAGTGAGGTGTTGTTTACTTCTTTTCTCAGTCTATAACATGTTTTATTGACGTGTGACATCACTATTCGCACAAGAGCTTGCAACTCAACGGGGATCAGCCCCCCTCCCTACAGGGTTTCGTGACGCGGCGCTGCTCAGCACAACGCATCCACTTGGGTTTGCAGGTCGGAGCAAGACCGCGGCGCTGTGCGGTGCGGCGCTTTCGGGCTATGTGGAATTTAGAGGTCAGATGAGATGAATAACATACAAATAGATTAGCTGAGCGGCGCACAGATGTCTGACCTCGGTTCACACCAAGTACTAAGATATCAGCTGCTTGCATCTAATAATTAAGAGTCAGCGCTGGGACTGTCTTTGGGTCTACACATACACACGCACCTCTACATGCACACACACTCCCACATTCACAAACACATACATACCAAACACACATATCCTTGTATTGCTGTGCTTTAAGTGTGTGCACATCTTCTTAGATCTTCAGACATTCTCTGCAGATGATGGACTGCCCATCTGTGTTCTTTGATTGTCTCCGGACTTGCAAGTCTGTATTTTTCTATTGTAATAAAAACTCACATTTGGCATTTGGTTAAAGATCCTTCATTTTTCATCTTATTTCATTTTTGTGGAAAGATAGACAAATTTGCCATTACAACTTGGTGTCAGAAGTGGGATTCCAGCTTGAAATCGTTCCAGTTCCGGGAGATTAGTGAAAAGGGCCCTTCCAAGACTTCAGATTACTACATCCTGCCTCTTACCCCGCTTTGAGGACAGGAGGACTATCTCCGAGGACTGAGACCTTTCAACTCGGAATCTAACAACCCAAATTTACACTTGCTCTCTTTACATAGTGAGAAGGATCAGATTTTTCATTTGAACCAACAATTGTGAGTTAAACTGTCCACTCCTGGAATCTAAACATTTGCTAAAAAAGGGTAATGTCTGCAGGAATAAGTAGCAGTGGCGGTTTGTCAATAGGGGGCACTGGGGCACCGCCCCCTCCAAAATACGACAGAGAAAGGTTACTTAAACACAACATAATTTGTCATTAAATTATAAAAAATAACGGATAAAAACATTTGTTTTTACCACACAGTAACATTCTGTCAGCAGCACCTGTCACCATTCAATAAAAGGGGTTTCACAATGTTTTTACATAATAACTATGTTGTGAACACATATTTTTCGTATGGAGGGGCGCCGGTCTGATGGGAGTCAATGCAAGTCCTTAAACTTTTGCTCAGCATGTGACCTGAGGCGTCTTTGTGATTGACCACTTCAACTTTGCCTGCAGAGTGCAGAGAAATGCGCCCCGGACACTCCCACTTTGACTGGCAGTGAAGTGTATTGTTCTGGTGTTTTTCATCCTCATGTGACTGGACAACGAGCGCTGTCAATCATATCAACACGTCACCGCAGCAGATATGTTTTACTCATGCGCAACCATCTCACGCATCTGACCAACGCTCCCATGAACTAAAGAGGCGTTGGGTACTCGCTCCAGAGAACCATCAGAGGATCCCAGAAGAGGTGAGATTGCGTTGGAGAAAAAAATCAGTTAGAGGCTATGCTACACTGAAGATTAGATTAGGATGTGTCTTTCCTAGTAGACATAACATAATTCAGGGACAAAATTATCCATTTTTTGTCACACATGGCACTAAACTATAGATTAGGAGCCACAAAATGAGTTTGCCAAGAGGATATAAATTCTTTGTCCAGTAGAACATTATCCAATGCAGGCTTAAGTTCTAAAAAATCTATATAGTATTTTAATTCTTGCATATTTTTACATAAACAACATACTTTAACGAGGAATTGGGGCTTTTAATGGGTGGCTAAGTTTGTTTCTACCCCACTAGAAGTTCATTTTAAATTAAATTGACAAAATTGATTCATTATTTTGATGAAAATATTATATAAAGGGACCTTTATATATTTTTAAAAATCATGGCAAAGCAGGAACAATGCACACTAATGAAGAGTAAAAATAGATACACACAAAGTCTGAAGCTCAATGAAACATATTTAAGATAGGAGAAATTGTAATATTAATATTATATTATTAATAATATTCACATCAATACACAAGTGCTTGCAGACTATTGCAGGTTTATTTCAGTGATAACTAAATATTACTGTTTACATTGTGTGAAAGAAATTACAAAAAGAAGAATTGATAATGCTATCAAGTTATGTGTTGCAATTTACTGGTGAAAACAGTGGGGTTTGATTAGTCCCAAAAGTGTAAACAATACAAATTCTTTACCTCTTAGGTGTATGTCCATTCCAGAATATTTTTTTTAATCTACTGGAGCTTTTAGATTTGATACTTACCTTGTACCTTTCCAGCTTGTACCATTGTGCACAGTATAAAATCAATGAAAACAGACCAACAAAATGTAAATCTTGTCTCTAAATGCTGTAGTTTTATAATCGCAACTAAACATGTGATATAAAATAATAAATATCAATATAAATGTATACAATATTGTTATTTTATATAATTGTATATCATATGTTTAGTTGCTATAATAAAATGTTCTATTGTTTTTTTATTTTGCTGACTGAATACTGCACATAAGGGTACAAAGTAAAAGTATTCAAAGGCTCCAGCAGATGGAAACAGACTCCTGTAATGTAAAGTTTATTTTTTTTTACTTTTTAAAATTTGAAGTAGTTATGCTGAAAACTATAAATACCATCCATACATTGACAGCTTCCATTTCAGTTGTGAGAATCGGTCGGCTGGTGTGAGCCGTCTGCCCTCTTGTGTTGCATGCTTGTATCTGATTTTTTTTTCCTGTTTGTTTTAGTTTTGTTCGTACTTTTTACAGTAAATCTACACCGAAAACTGTATCACATAGTTTTACCTTTAGTTTTAAAGCATCAGTTTAGTGGTACATAAGATTCTGTTTGTGTTTACACTCTTGAGCCATGAGACATCATGTATAAGATAAGACAATGTTCAGGTGACACAAGAAATGTTCATAAAATGGTGAAAATGACTAACCTGACACGCCAGATGGACAGTTTCATATCGGAAATATTTCACTAATCCATCTGGGAAGGAGTCGTTCGAAAATGTTTTCAGGGGCAGAACCTTCAAAAACAACAGCAGCTTGTGATTGGTTGATCATTCGGCTCGTCACACTCATCACAGACCAATCCACATCAAGCAACGCTGCTACGTATGATGTAGCATACGTAGCGACTAACGGCTAACAACAGTTGACAGCTTCCTTTCCTTTCCCGAGGATCGAACTCACGATTCACAGGGCAAGAGGCAGTGACAGTGCCGCTGAGCCACAATGAGCATGGCTAACAATAGTTAACGGCCGTTAGCCGCTAGGGCTAACAGCTTACAACAGTTAGCCGCTACAGCCGTTAGCCGTTAGCTTAAACTACCCGAAGACTATCGTTTCACATTAAATTATACCACACAGATGTATCATTCAACACTTATATGTGACACGAACCTCGCCAAAGACAATCCCTTCTAACTTCTGAGGAGAGCATATTTCGCCAAGTATCGCTGAGTAACCTTGACGACCATAGAAACCGGCATGTCCGTGGATTGATTTCCATGTTGTCTCCCAGTTTCCCAGCAGTGATCCCTGGACAGGAGAAGAGTTAAAACATGACTTCTCAGAAGACAAGCTTCAAGTGACGTCCTTTCCTCCTCTTTTAAAGAATAAATTGAGTCCATTTCTGATAAAAAAAAATGCAGATATTGAGACCGCTTCAGAAGCCGCCATTGTTTCCAAACATGGAGTCACTTGCTGTTGTCGTCACGTCCTCTGCTCCCACAGTTCCGCCTCTCTTCCCTGATTGGGCCGTTAAGATTTGAGCTGAGTGAAGTCGTTGGACAATGGAGGCTGGCAAGACAGATATGCATGATTTCATAATCAGGCAGGTCCATCTGCTCTGCAAGGCTAAGGCGACAGAGGACATGGTCTCAAGGAGGTTCCCAGTGTTACACCAAAATCTGTGACCATCGGAATCTGTTACCACAGGAGGCGATGGTGGGCATTGTCTGTGTGTGCGTTATCGACAAAAGTGGAGAAGAAGAGTTACGTTAACGGCGTAGAGTAAGGTGGCTCTGCAGCTCTGCAGAAATCCCCTATTGACCCCCCACTTGACGGCGTACGCAAAGATTAATTTGGGTAAACATTTTCAAAGTCTTTCGCCATTGTCGGTAATGTCTCCATGGCGTTTGGTCTGTGGTCATTGCTTTGTCTGTGACCCACGAGTAAGTGCCGTTTGTTATGGCTTCCAAATAAAGAAGAAACCATCCATGTAAGTGGATGGGAGTAACATTAAGTGTCCAGGTCCCGACGCGTGGGCACGTCACTGCTTCTTTAGCTCAGCGGTAACATTGCGGACTGTTCCTCCGGCGGTCCAGGTGCAAATCCCAGAGAAAGCATCTGGACGTCTCAGCTGTGTGTTCAATACAGACAGCATATGGCTGCTTTCCTCAGTCTGGACATTGCAGCTTTTCACTCATTCAACTTTACACTTCCATACAACTTTGATTTTTCCTTTCTTTACAGTGCACATTTAATGACATATTGAAACACTTATGCTACTCATTACAATCATTGCCATTATAGGCCTTACAAATTTTAATCATAGATGACAACTTCTTCAGGGTGGACAAAAATTTATGCAGATCTTTGCGATTGATTTTCACATGTATTCATTTTAAGCTTTCTTTTACAAATTTAAACAGTTTTTATTACACATTTCACACCTTTTTAGCTTTGCTTTACTGCTTCTACCTAGTTTTATGTCACATTTTCACATTTTCAGCTTTGTTTGCACTGCTTTTCGCTATGTTATTTCACATTTTCAACATTCAGACTAAGCATTTCAACGCATTTGCTGCAAGGAAATGCAATTTTTCTAGTTATTATTAATATGTTGAAATGCTGAGTCAGCATTTCAACATATTGTTATCCAACTTTTTTATGTTGAAATGCTGAGTCAGCATTTCAACATATTGTTATCCGACTTTATTCTTCTTATTATTCTTATTCTTATTATGTTGAAATGCTGAGTCAGCAACATCCGCGCAAAGGATTGTGGGAAATGTAGGCTGATGTAGGCCGACAGCTGATCGCTTCACTTTCAAGCCCGTATTTAAACTCCACTCGTGTCAACATTTTCTACAGTACAGACATAAAACTTACATCAATCGTTTCAGCTGGTTCTTGTGATGCTCACGGTGCAACCCTTTTTTTGATAGCTATTACGGTTTTGGCACAGCAACAGCTCATTTACCCAGAAGTCCCCAGCTTCATCATCGACCCGCATTAAATGTGACACCACCTCCGTCTCTTCATGTTACTGCTTTGCAAAGTCAGCAGGCAGAGCAGCTCCTCCTCCTCGTCCTCAGTGTTCAGCGTCATGACAGAGAAATGGAAAACAATGCGCAAGGTTTGTTGGAAATGTAGGCTTTCACATTCATTTCACAAGAAAATACTACGCGGCAGTACGCTCGACTATGACAGCACTGACGTCTGCAGACATTCTGCAAGGAGTCTGAAGGAGGAGTGTGATTTTATCATTCACACGGTGTCTTGATAGCTCATGTGCTTGGTTTAAGAGAACACAAAGACTTCAAAAACTGACGAGTCAGCCGTCTGTTTAATCAAAACTCTCCATCTTCAGCAGTCCAGCTCTTGTTTTCACTCACACACTGTTTTCTAAATAATAAATTCATCCTGAGGGATCCTCTATCACTTATTCTCCATGAATAAGTGATGGAGGAAGAACAATCTTGATCAAGCTTCAAATACAATCTACTAGTGGAGCGGTTCTCAACCTGTGGGTGGAGGCCTATAACTGGTCTCTGAGCCGTATTCAGTGGACGGTGTATAAATCAGGTCAAAATGTGGCAAAAATGTCTTCAGTGTATGGAGGCCCTGAGAGGACAAACATCCATCAAAGTATGTCAGAGTATACCCACTAGAATAAACCAGACCACACACAAATATGACACTGTTTTACATTTCTCTACTGACATAAAAAATTCATTTATGTGTCCAATACAGACTGCTGATTACTACAGCTCCTTGCTGTATGCATCTGGCTGCTGTCCTCTCAGTCTGGATGTCACAGGTTGTCAGTCATTCAACCTTTCACTTCCACACAACTTTATTTTTTCCTTTCTTTAGAATGCAAATTTGATGACATATTTCACACTTCTGCTACTGATTACAATCTTTGTCATTGTAGGCCTTACAAATTTTACTTCACATTTATTAATTTTTAGCTTTCTTTCACAAGTGTAAACATTTTCATTACACATTTCCCACATTTGCAGCTTTTCTCCACTGCTTCAAACTTTTTTATGTCACATTTTCAGCTTTGTTCGCACTGCTTTTAGCTATTTCATTTCACATTTTCTGCATTCAGGCTCAGCATTTCAATGCATTTGCTGCAAGGAAATGCAGTTTCTCTAGTAATAACTACTTTTGACTTCAATTTTCTTATTCTAGTATACAACATGCTGTTTGGAGTATAGGTGTTACAATTTTAAGTTTCCTGGCATTTTGAAACACTAGAATGTAGATTTACAGATATTGTATTTATTGTGTGCCATAAAGCAATGACAGCTTGGCACTTTGTGGGCAGGATATTAATAACGAATGTTCAACTAATGTGAAAAGTTAGACCCATTTGGAGAAAAAAGCTAACTGAAGCAGTTTCTCAAAATCATGTTGAGTAAATCACTCAAGTTATAACCAAGTGTGTCACTGGACTAAAGGCACAACAAATGGGAATCCAGACAAATAAAACTATCTGCAGTGTACGCAATTTTAAACCACAGTATTTCAAAGTGATATTTGGATGTCTCATAAAATACAACATTCACAGAAATGTACTTGTCACTCCTTATTTTTATTTTGATAATGACTGTTTTTTTATCTGCCCTGAGACATACAACTAAATATGACTGAACGATAGCAACAGGTGATGCTGAACGGCACATTAAATGTAAAGAAACATTTTCTGTGATTAATTTATGAAGTGATTACTGTAAACGTGTTGTGCTTTACAGATGGCTGATTCAGCTTTGTCAGTATAACATAACAGCAGTTTGGTGTTTTTAGGAGTCACTGTCAGCACAGTGTAGCCGTCTCCTCTGGCCTTCCTCTTTACAGTCGCTGAACTTCCAGGTAGAAACTGAGTAGTAGTGTCTAATAAAGAGGACAGAGGGCTTGGACATCAGCTCCTCCACTGTTGTAATTCTGGAAGTGTTGGACCTGCAAACATGGACAGAAAATGTTATTCTTTTGGTTTCATAGTACTTGCAACAAAAAAAGAAGATTACAGTACAGTTATACATTTTAAGAAAAAAAAAAAAACATACCAAGACTTGATTCTCAGCCATTTCTGCAGCAGGAGTGAGTGTGGTGGGTGCCAGTGGTTGAAGCTTTCTGGTGACTCCTGGATGTTAGGCCTATTTATGTTCTTCATTTCCACTCTGTTGAGGAGACATTTTATTTAAAAACTTGAGAACAAATTTTTAAAATAATACCATGTCTGCATAATAACACTAAACAAATAATACACATATTTAAAATAGCAAGAACACAAAGGGGTAGCTGGAGATTTGACACTAAAAATGTGAGAATTTTTGTATACAATTGGACAAAAATAAACCCTCAAGGCTCCTTCCTAAACGGAGGAAGATGAGGTTTTGCCAGAACCCGTGTGTGGACATCAGTGCCACTCATTCTTCTTAGGTGTGGATTTACCAGAACCATTTTCGTATCTGAAGAAGGAAAAATAACACTAAAACCATTACACTTTGAAAGAGTTTGCAAGTTTCATCTCTGGTATCATTTTTTGATTCTTTCTTCTATCAGATATTCAGATATTATAGTAGATAGCTGAGTTACTGATGTATTTTAGTAAATAAAGCCATCAAAGTTTAACAAGACATTACACAGCTTCAGACCATGTACCAAAACACCACCAAGGTAACTATTCTTACTTTTCACTGTGGCTGACACTGATTAAGACCTAAATCTTTTCTTTTTGGAGATCTCAAATACTACGTTCATAGAATCTGTGTCCTACACTAAGAAGGATTATCTTTCCGTGTGGAATTGTTTGGGGGAGCGCCTTGTCCTTTACCTGGGCTGGAGTCACGTCCACTTCCTGGTCTGGAGTCTGTCAAGTTGGCTGGAGTGACCACGTACCCCAACTGTCAGACTGACCCTGACCTGACCACGGTAGCGTGAGTGCCTCTTGAGTGTGTGTGTTATTTCTGAAGGTCTGATATTAAACGGTGAAAAGACACTGTTGTGTATTTTTCTTGTGTTGTGATGAGCGTGGGTCCGCGGTAAAACCCGGACTGGATTTCGGTCGCTTGTGTACTTCTCTTTGGGTTCGAACTGGACTGGACTGTGTGGGTACTTTATTTAGAAAACCCGGAACGGACATTTGTGTTGAATGAACTGAACTAAACTGAACTGTACTGAAACGACACACACTCACACTCACACACACACACACACTCATGTCTTTGGTTTTGTTTCTTTTTTATGCCTTTTTACTTGCAAATTGCATTGAATATAATTTGGAAAATCTGCTTTGGCTTGGCTATTCTTTCTGTGTGATTTTTGCATATTTTCTTGTTTTGTTTTTCTTGATACATGCATGAATTGCTGTTGAATTTTTTGATTCATTGTTTTCTGCGGGTATAAGAAAAAAGTTTTGTTTAGTTTAACTGTCAGACGAGACTCTGACTGGCACCCCCGACTAAACCCGTTACAATATTATGTGCAAGTTCATGTACAAGTTCATTTAGATAACAGTCAGTCTCCGGCTGCGTTGTGCTTCTTCTGTGGCCTGCTACCTTTATCTGATGGACATCTAAACTTTAAACAGTGTCCCGGTAACATAAATACCGTCGGGGGCATCGGTGGCACAGCTGGATAGTGCACTTGGTCAGCCCAGCTCCGGGCGACACATGGCGGTGTGTCCTTGGGCAAGACACTTAAGCCCAAGTTGCTCCCACTGCTGCGTCAGTGGCGTGTAAATGGGCATGAAAGGGAGTGAATGTGTTAGTTGATACTGATGGATAACTAACATAGAAGCTCTGAACCATCAGTGAGTGAATGTAAGAGCGAATGGGTGTGAATGGGTAAATGTGACCTGCGGTGTAAAGCAGCTTTGAGTAGTCAAAGACTAGAAAAGCGCTATATAAGCTCAAGTCCATTTATTGAACTTGTATTTTGTATCTGTTCTGGATATTTTAATTCTGATGTATTTTCTAATGAACTGTGTCTTAGATATCTGTTTTTTCTAAATTTTTCTTTGCACAACTTTAATCCTTAAAAGCCTCCCATGGACTGGTGTTGAAAATTAGTACTGTGCTATAAACACTTACAGCAGTGCATTTGGGACCTGTGTATATTCAAATATCACAGCATCAATGTTACTGTGTGTCCATGTCAAATAAACAATAAAAAAACAACAACAACAGCTTCAGCCACCTACTGGGCAACATGTGTGCTGCTTACCCTGCTCGGATTGTTATCCAGACAGAAATATCCAGACACATTTGTTTTCCAGGCAAGAAACTCCTGCATCTTCGTGTGTCCTCTCGCCATTGTTGTTGTTGTTCTAACGCCACTGTTTCACAACAAACTGACATTGCCATCTACTGGCCTGGCATGTACGCTATACCTTTTTCAGATGTTCTCGCTTATGAACGCAGAGTACTTTAAAAACGCAAAGTAAAAGTCTTTCCATTTTTGGTGACAATGTTGTAATTACAACAATTACTGTGTTGTCATTACAGATTAATGTAAGGAAAAATCATAAATTACATTAAAATCTATTTCTCTAAGGTAAGAGCTGTAGTATAAACTATATGAAATGTTTGATCATCAGGCGGAGTTTGGTGTCGCCACAGTCAACAACAGTACAGTTATTACAGTTTTCATAGTCATTACCTATTAACACAATTTAATACATACAAAAATCATATAAATTCAGTTTAAACATATTTCTCTTAAGTAAGCTGTATTATAAACTAGAAGAGATGTTTGATCATCAGGCTGAGTTTGGTGTCAATACAGTCAGCAACAGTACAGTTAGTACAGTTATTATTGTCATTAATTATTAATTCACCCAATATATTATTTTTTAAAAATTATATAAATCAAAACCTTTTTCTCGAAAGTAAGAGCTGTAGTTTAAAGTAGAGAAGTCACCATTCATAATTATTCATCATTTTGTTGGTAGATCCCATAACACTGATGGCACTGGCTTTATTTTCAATCAAAAAATCCTGTAAAATATTTTGATTCATAATTCTTTAAAATATGACATGTAGTCTGAATAACCTCAGGTAATTTATGTGTGCTGTGATTTTGATGACGTTACATCTCTTTATGTTGCAGTTATTGAATTTTCTTTCACAGTAGTCCTTCGCTATGGTAATTTGCCTATGGTCCCTAAGCGGCTGAGCCATCACCAGCAGCTTATAAAGACCAACTGAAGTTGTCTGGGTCGGAGGACAGCTCGTTTGGAGGAAAACAAGTTTGTAGCTCATAGTCTTCATGACAGTGATTAAAAGTTGGGGTCAGGTTTGTAACTACGTTGTTTCATTGATGAGTTACGTATTGACCCGCAAAGTCCGAATCTGGAAATATCTTTCCAACTTTACCAAAGTCCTCCACAATGGGTGTCATTAGGGTTGCCAACTCCTTGAAAAATAAATAAGGGACACCTTGTTGGCAGGGTTGGCGACCCCTACCGGCATGGTGATATATTTAGCCTATTTTTCTGTGTTTGAAACGATGTTCTAAACATTTGACTCCAACCTGAATGTAATTAAATGCATGTTTGTGAGTGATACAAATAAACAGGGAAAACAAATTATTCAGCAATTTATATAGTGCAATTCATTAGTGTTCCTAAATATATGTTCTGTATGCAGTGGCGCAAAAAGGGGGTATGCACTATATGCAGCGCATAGGGGCGCCGCACTAGAAGGGGCGCCAAAGTGATGGGGAAGAAATTATTTCAAATCTGTATTTACTGTAATGAACAGCAATTTGTGCATGTGTCGATAGTATGATCAAGAACAGACACATCAGTGACTGATAGGGCACCCTTTCGCTTCTTCTTCACCCCCTCTCTCTCCAAAGGGCGCGCCCCCTGAAGCGTGCGCTGGAGTTAGAGTGTTTTCGCTTGAATCGAGTTGACAGATTACAGAAAGCTAAAGATGGAGAGGCAAAAAAGAAAGCTATCAGGGGCACAAAACAGAAAAAGGAAGAGGGAAAAGGAGAAAGAGTTTGAAGGAATGAAAAAAAGCTTTTCAATTTTCTTTTTCACTGTATGTGTTTCAGGTGGACGGTGGACGGTTATTTGAGTGGCTCAATGTCCAAGTTTTTACTGTTACTTAAGATGCACTTCTCTGTGTTAAAATCATGAGGCGAGAAAGAAGCTGATTGATGCATTCAGACGTTTATAAACCTCACTTATTGACCTGACAGTTTTGCAGAGGAGAGACATGCTTCATGCTGGTTCCTTTGGGTGCTTTGTCCCCCCACCCCACCCCTCTCTCTCTCTCTCTTTCCCTCCCACGTGGTAATGTGACAATTATGACCGATTACAAACTCACCCCCTTTGGCACATCTTTGTTTGAGGCTTTTTTGTTTTGTTTTGTTTTTGTTTTTTTCAGAATCCGTTGGTCCCCTCAAAAAGTTCATAAAAGTACATTTTTATGATTAGATGCAACTTTAATAGAAATGCTATTGCTGCTAATAGTGACTGAGACAGAGAATAAATAGGTCAGAGGTCATCATACAGTCAAGATTCAACAGATCACAGAGCCAGCTTTACCCTAAAACCTGTTCCTAAGTCCAGATATGGTGGTTGCAGAAACTGAAAGTGAACACCCTTTGAGAAATAGATCACATTTCTGGGATGTAATAGTCCAGCTTTCAGATATCATCATACTATTTTGTGGATAATGAAGAATTATAGAGGGGGAAATGTTGCACTACTAATTAAAGTAGAGGACGTTATAATAGTTGTGTCCTATTACCTAATGGTAAAGAGAAAATAAATGTTAACTGCAATGTAAAAAATAAAGAATAAGCAGACAGAATTTCCTGAGAGATTATTCTTAAACCTCAATTATGGCATGATCTAACAGAATTATTTCACTTTCCTTTACATACAACTAGTCCATGAGTACAAACTGTTCAGATTTCATGACTTAAAGTGGCGGTATTATGCTTTTTTCAAGGCTATACACCATTGATCATCAACTGGCGGCCCAGGGGCCAAGTCAGGCCCCCCAAAGCTTCCTGTCTGGCCCCTGGAAGATAGTTAGAAAAAGAAAAGCAGATGTGGTTATTATTATACATTCTTTTTTTGTTTTTGACTGAACTAATCACCAGCTGTAATATGTAACTTACAATAAAAGTCTGAATCAAAGTCTTATGGTTAGTATTTATACACAAAAACAGGCCAATGGGGGGGCGCCTATGTTGGGTCTGCATACCCCTCAAAAAATAGGTAGTTGCACCACTGTCTGTATGTTTTCTTAAGCTTTTAGGTTGTTTAATGAAGCACTAAAGGCTTCTGAGCATTTATTCCTCCAACTGCTGCAGCTTCATGTTGTAGTTCTACAGTTTTTAGCACAAGTTGTTTTTGAATGTTGCCAGTTCTGGCAACATTGTTTTGTTTATTTATTTATAATGTGAATGTGGGTTCATGCAATACCTGAGGGGTATTTCACAAAACCTAGATAGGAAATTAAGCCAGGATTTTCTAGTTGTCCTGGATGAATTCAGCTGTAATTTGGTTTCACGAAAGTGGAGGCACATAAGTTACCATGGAGATTTATTCTGTGCAGCTTGCCAGAACTGCACAGGCAGGCTTAATAAATCCTGCTGTTCAGTCAGCAGCACTCTCCATCCATCCATCCATCTTCTTCCGCTTATCCGTAGTCGGGTCGCAGGGGCAGCAGCCTGAGCAGGGAAGCCCAGACTTCCCTCTCCCCAGCTACTTCGTCCAGCTCCTCCCGGGGGATCCCGAGACGTTCCCAGGCCAGCTGAGAGACATAGTCCCTCCAGCGTGTCCTGGGTCTTCCCCGGGGCCGCCTACCAGTGGGACGTGCCCGGAACACCTCACCAGGGTGGCGTCCAGGAGGCATCCTAACCAGATGCCCGAGCCACTTCATCTGGCTCCTCTCAACGCGGAGGAGCAGCGGCTCTACTCTGAGCCCCTCCCGGATGACCGAGCTTCTGACCCTGTCTCTAAGGGAGAGTCCGGACACCCTGCGAAGGAAACTCATTTCGGCCGCTTGTACTCGCAATCGTGTTTTTTCGGTCACGACCCAAAGCTCGTGACCATATGTGAGGATAGGAGTGAAGATCGAGTGGTAAATCGAGAGCTTTGCCTTGCGGCTCAGTTCCCTTTTTATCACAACGGACCGGTGTAGAGTCCGCATCACTGCTGACGCCGCACCGATCCGCCTGTCGATCTCCCGGTCCATCCTTCCTCCGCTCGTGAACAAGACCCCGAGATACTTGAACTCCTCCACTTGGGGTAGAATCTCATCCCCGACCCGGAGAGGGCACTCCACCCTCCCCCGGGTGAGGACCATGGACTCGGATTTGGAGGTGCTGATTCTCATCCCAGCCGCTTCACACTCAGCTGCGAACCGATCCAGTGAGAGCTGTAGGTCTCGGTCTGACGAAGCCAACAGGACCACATCATCTGCAAAAAGCAGCGACCCGATCCTGAGGTCACTGAACCGGAACCCCTCAACACCCTGGCTGCGCCTAGAAATTCTGTCCATGAAAGTAATGAACAGAATCGGTGACAAAGGGCAGCCCTGGCGGAGTCCAACCCTCACTGGAAACGGTTCTGATGTACTGCCAGAAATGCGGACCAGGCTCTGGCACCGGTCGTACAGAGAACAAACAGCCCATATCAGGGTGTCCGCTATCCCATACTCCTGGAGCACCCCCCACAGAACCCCACGAGGGACACGGTTGAATGCCTTCTCCAGGTCCACAAAACACATGTAGACTGGTTGGGCAAACTCCCATGCACCCTCGAGGACCCTGTGGAGGGTATAGAGCTGGTCCATAGTTCCACGGCCAGGACGAAAACCACATTGCTGCTCCTGAACCCGAGGTTCGACAATCCGGCGGACCCTCCTCTCCAGTACCCCTGAATAGACCTTCCCAGGGAGGCTGAGGAGTGTGATCCCCCTGTAGTTGGAGCACACCCTCTGGTCCCCTTTCTTGAAAAGGGGAACCACCACCCCAGTCTGCCAATCCAGTGGTACTGCCCCCGATGTCCACGCGATGTTGCATAGTCGTGTCAGCCATGACAGCCCCACAACATCCAGAGCCTTGAGAAACTCCGGGCGGATCTCGTCCACCCCCAGAGCCCTGCCACCGAGGAGCTTTTTGACCACCTCGGCGACCTTAGCTCCTGAGATAGCAGAGTCCACCACAGAGTCCCCCAGGTCTACTTCCGCACTGGAAGACGTGCTGGTAGGATTGAGGAGGTCTTCGCAGTATTCTTTCCACCAATACAGGACATCCCGAGTCGAGGTCAACAGCCATCCCCACCATAGACAGTGTTGACTGCACACTGCTTCCCCCTCCTGAGACGCCGGATGGTGGTCCAGAATCTCTTCGAAGCCGTCCGGAAGTCGTTCTCCATGGCCTCACCGAACTCCTCCCATGCCCGGGTTTTTGCCTTGGCAACCACCGAAGCTGCATTCCGCTTGGCCTGCCGGTACCTGTCAGCTGCCTCCGGAGTCCCACTGGCCAAAAAGGCCCGATAGGACTCCTTCTTCAGCTTGATGGCATCCCTCACCGCCGGTGTCCACCAGCGGGTTCGGGTGTTGCTGCCACGACAGGCACCGACGACCTTACGGCCACAGCTCCGATCAGCCGCCTCAACAATAGAGGCCCGGAACAAGGCCCACTCGGACTCAATGTCCCCTGCCTCCCCCGCCACATGGTCGAACTTCGCCCGGAGGTGGGAGTTGAAACTCTTTCTGGTGGGAGACTCTGCCAGCCGTTCCCAGCAGACCTGCACAACATGCTTGGGCCTGCCAGGTCTGACGGGCATCCTCCCCCACCATCGGAGCCAACTCACCACCAGGTGGTGATCAGTTGGCAGCACTCTCATCTGAAATTAACCTGTTTCTTACAGTTATCATAATGATAATTACTTTAAGACGAATAGAAATGTTAAAAGTACATTTAATTTTAAAATGCTTTTAAAGAACGCTGGGACAATTTAAAATTAGGATGAAAAGGAAATATGAATTTAAACCAAAAGCAAACACAAATCTCATGAGTAACTTGAGCAAATTATTATGATATCCCATATTTTCATGTATTTTTTTTTTTCTAATTAACACAAATTAGTTTTGTTTAGATTTTTAATAACAAGGATACATATTCTGAAGACTTTGAATCATATTGTTATTAGAATAGGAATATTTTACATTAAAAGGTACATTATAAAACGCCCTCACTTCCCTCTATAAGAAAATGAGATTTCATTAACACTTTAACAAAAAAGATTACATAAAAATGAGCCTGACACCACTATACAAAACAGAACAAAACCTTGTTTTCATATTTCATCATATCTAATTAACATGATGGTTTTTTGTTCATATTATGTTATCTTTATTTATTATTTAACAAATCTTTAAAATTGTCCATACCTTTGGGTTTCTTTCCTCACATACAATAATGAAAAACAGGCATCATTGTTTTTAATTGCAAAAAATGTAAAATTCAGGCATCTTTTGCTTCTGTTAACAATCATAAAATAACAATTACATAAAAAGGGTCCTTTTGAAGATTTATCAGAGGATATTAGTTTAATCCATATTTTTGTTTTACCAAACAGCATGTTAAAATATTCTGAAATTTAGAAGAAAATAGGATATACATTGAGACAAATGCGCGATCTTCAAAAGTTTTAAATCTTTTGGAGACTGATTATATGATACACAAATATATTTTAAATGCTTAAAATGGTCCAAATGCCAGAAAGTTCTTTTTAGTATATAATTTCATTCACCATTTATCCTGTAATTTCATCTGAAGAGTGCTTTCTTCACTGTTTGGAGCTTTTTTATGTCTTCCAACAACATAAATGGACTTTAATAATTAAAAGTAGTGTATTAAAAAAATGTATGTACCGTTGTATCTATTAAACAAAGATGCTCCAAAGATGCTTGTGCTAAGAACCTGGGCAGCTCTTGATTGGAATAGGGCCCAATGTGATATCTTTTCATTTGGCCCCAAAGTTCTAGGACCACCTCTGTATATTATCAGTATACTCATACATGTACTTGTGTGTGTATGTGTATATCCATCCATATATATATATGTATATATATATATATATATATATATATATGTATATATATATATATATATATATACATACACTACTGGCCAAAAGTTTTAGAACACCCCAATTTTTTTCAGTTATTTATTGCAACTCAAGTCGTGCAAGTCCAATGAATAGCCTGAAATGTCACAAAGTTAAGTGCTGTACTGCCATAGCTTAAAAGAAAAGGTTAGGTTAATCAAAACTGAAAAATTATGTACATTTCAGAATTATACAAAAAGGCCTCTTTCAGGGAACATGAAATGGATTAACAATTTAATGCTGTTCTGCAGCAATGACGGTTGATCAAGCTTTGAAAGCTGGCTCTACTAATTCCAACAGGTGTTCCAACTTTTCTTGATTGCTTACAACCTCCTCTGTCTGCAAAAAGCATACCCTGTGGTACCATACCCTTGTGAGCATCAGTTGAACAGCACTGTACTGCAGAAAGTCGGATGTTGCTCTAAAAATGGCAAGAAAAAGGCAATACACAATGGAAGAGAGACAGAACATCATAACACTTAGAAATGTAGGTCTTTCTTCTAGACAAATTGCAAAGAAAGTCAAGGTGTCAGTGAGTACAGTTTTCTTCACTATCAAAAGGCACTCAGAAACTGTGGGAACTCTGACAGGAAGAGGTCTGGCAGACCCAAAGCCACAACTAAATCAGAGGACAAGCTTCTGAGAGTTAACAATTTGCATGACAGGCGGCTCACAGGACAACAGCTTCAAGCACAGCTTAATAGTGGTCGTAGTAAACAAGTCTCAGTTTCAACTGTGAAGAGAAGACTTCGAGCTGCAGGTCTGACAGGATGACTTGCAGCAGGAAAGCAATTGCTAAGACGTCAGAATAAGACAAAGAGGCTTGCCTGGGCCATGAAACACTGCCATTGGACTACTTAAGACTGGAAGAAGGTAAAATTTGAAATCTTCAGTTCATCACGCAGGATCTTTGTACGCTGTCGAGTAGGTGAAAGGATGGTTCCACAGTGTGTGACATCAACTGTCAAACATTGAGGAGGAAGTGTGATGGTCTGGGGCTGTTTTCCTGGACCCATGGTTGGTGACTTGTACAGAGTGAGAGGCACCCTGAACCAAACCGGCTACCACAGCATTCTGCAGCACCATGCAATACCCTCTGGTATGCACCTAACTGGTCAGGGGTTCATCCTACAGCAAGATAATGAACCAAAACATAAGTCCAAGCTATGCCAGAACTACCCCAGGAAAAAAGAACAAGATGGTAAGCTTGAAAACATGGAGTGGCCAGCATAGCCTCCAAACTTGAACCCCATTGAGCTGGTTTGGGATGAACTGGGCAGAAGAGTAAAAGCAAAGCAACCTACAAGTGCCACACATTTATGGGAACTTCTGCAAAAGACGTGGGAAGAACTTTCTGAAGAATATTTGATTTCTATTGTAGAAAGAATGCCTCGACTGTGTTCAGCTGTTACATCTGCCAAAGGTGTCAACTTTGAAGAGTCAAGAGTTAAGAATACATTTGGGCCTATAAATTGATTTCATGATTTGTTTTTTTACTCCAGTTGCCTATTTGTACTATCCTTTTTTTCAGAGTGCAATGAGACATTTACCTGAATACTATTCAGTAAAAAACTGGAAAACTTGGGGTGTTCTAAAACGTTTGACCGGTAGCGTATGTAGAGATTATTTTCTGAATCAGTTTCGTCAGTTTTGTCAGTCTCAACACTAAAGACAGAGTTCTCATACAGTGATGTCAATCTTCCAAATAGAATACCAACAGACAGAACTTCAACTTTAAGGGTGATTTATTAAAAGTATATGATGAATATATAAGACAAAATAAAATAAAATAAAACACTTAAGAAGGAATAAATGTCAGAGTCATACTAATCAATGATGCTGTGAATAAGGAAAGAAGTTATGAACCCTCAAGAAACATTTAAGTATATTGAGTGGTTATGGAGGATTAATTTAACAAATTAGTCTACTTTACAAAGGCCAAATCAAGGGTTACTAATGGAGAATTAAACCAAGACACTCAAGCCCATCTGTAGGAGTTCAGAACCGCAGTCTTACTATGATGTTGATTTTGAATCCGATCTCAAACTGGTCCGGGAGCTACTGGAGAGTCTGAAGGACTGTTCTGGTTCGGAGTCGTCCGAAAGAATTATTTAAGACTCTGGGAATGTAGTCTGTCTGAACAACTTATCAGGTCTCAGCCAATCATTGTTTAGGGAAGACAGTCCAGAGGACAAAGTAACATCTTTAGCGTAAACAAAGATGTCTGTTTGTTGTAGAGAGAGACTTTATGGCTCCACATGTCTCTAGTGAGGTTCATTGAGGCCTCTGAGAGAGTGGGGGTTGAGGTAAAGGCATTCTTGTCCTTTGGAGGAGTTTAATCTTGCTACATGTATGTATATATATATATATATATATATATATATCTACAAGGTGTGCCAGAAAAGTTCCAGGACTGGTGTCATTTTAGAATCCAAACTACAAGTTTTCCCCTTCGAAGTAATCCCCCTGGAGTCTAATCCACTTTCCCATCCTTCTCTGCCACACTTTCATGCACTCCTGGAAGGATTCTTCCGGGATCCTCCGCAGCTCCGTCGTCACAGCCTTTTTGATGTTGTCCACGTCTTAAAAAATGGGTTTCCTTGATGACCCCCTTGATCTTGGGGAAGAGGAAAAAAATCACACCAAGCCAGGTCGGGTGAGTAGGGAGGTTGCTCCAGCACGGCGATGTTCTTCTCGGCCAGGCACTGTCGGATGCTCAGGGCATTGTAAGCAGGTGCGTTGACATGGTGAAGCAGCCACGTCTTGTCCTGCCACAACTCTTGCCTCTTCTTGCGCACTGAATGAAGCAAACCCCACAGTATCTCTTTGTAGACATGCTGGGATTATTTTGAAGTGGAAAACTCTTAGTTTGAAATTTGGGTTTGAAATTATTCTCTTGTGACACCAGTCCTGGAACTTTTCTGACACACCTCGTGTATATACGAGGTATGTCAGAATGACATATATATGTATAGAGGGAGAGAGACAGAGAAAGAGAGAGGTCAATTATAAGCTTATGTGTATAAATGTACACGTTTGCGAACATCATGAAACACCTCATGTGTAATAATTTCCCCTCCAAAACAGTCCAGGTGCAGACCTCCACTCTCAATTGGCTCCCTTGCAGACCTCCACTGTCAGAAGGAAGTGACGTCAGGATATAAAGTGAAAAAAGCCCCAGAATAAAATCGAGAGCATTGCCTTCAAAGTTATGTTACGTTATGCAAGATTAACACAAATAACACCAATAGTTAATAACTTCAATGAACTATAAACTCTATGACACTTAAGGAAGACATTCGTTTTGTTTTAACTGCCTTAATCATTTATTTTGCTCTCACAATATACAATGTATCCTTTCACATCGACAATTTCTTCTAAAAACTTCCACGTCCTACATCTTATAAAATACAAATTTTAAACGGCTCAAGCATAATCTCTTTTTCCTTAAGATCAATGATCTCGTACGCACACTCATTTAAAAGCCGCCCGTACTGCTGGAGAGTATCTGCCAGCCCCTCTTCCCCAAATTGCAGGGCTGCTGGTAACTCCACTTTGGCTGCAAACAGGTGATTATTTTCCTCAACCCACTCTGCAGCTTTTCTACAGTCCCTCACAATCCTTTCCCTTGCATTCATCTATGTAAAAATAAAGAGTAAGTATTTAATATGACAAATACACACTTAACTATTTGTCTCAGCACTCTATGGGGCTTAACAGAGATATAATTCTACCCCCTCAGCAACTGCTGTCTCGGCATCAGGTTGAAGAGGTTCTTGTTGCTCTTGTTGTTCCTGCTCCAAAAATATCTTGTTCAGTCATTCAGGTCCACAATCAAGTTACATTTTTCCTATTTTTTTACAATTACATTTCAGAGCAACTAAGCAAATATTTGGATTGGATAACACAGAATGTATTGATCCACAATAATCTGGTGTATCTAATACAAAAACTCAAAGATAGATGTAGATAGGTAATAGATACAAATATATAGATAGATATACTGAACATGTACATGTATATGACAAACCTCAGAGCTGGCTTCCAGCCTCCTCTTTTTCAGCCGAAAAACTGGTTACACCTTACCCTGAAGGAGACTTCTTGATGTATCTGTCCAGTGGGCAAACATTTTGCCATGGCTAATGTGACAGGTCAATGAGAAGAAAAAAAAAAAAAGAGAGACAATAAAAATAATGACATTGACATAAATCCATTTTGTAGTCAAATAAATACAGTTTCTTAAGGCTTACCTTCCAAGATCAAAATTTCCCATCAACATGACACACCACCATTTCCTTAAAGCCGGCATATCAGTCTTTTAAAACAAATAGAAAACGGACTGTCATATCCAAATCAAATTAAGCTGAACTATAGTCAATTGTTGATATTTTCATGTATTGAAAACTTTGAGAGAGCAAGTCAACTCACAACTGTGAAGTCATAGGGGCCTTCCAGTACCGTGTAAAGGGTATACTGTATATGGAACGAAATTTGAGTGTCAAGCAGCACCTTCTCAGCCTGGATTGGCCTTTGTGAAACGCATTAAGCCAGCGTGCTCAGAAGGGACTTGGTCTAGCCTGGCTTTAGTTGGTTATCCTGGATGTTTTCATTCCACTTTGGTGAAGTACCCCTCTGTAGCACTGTTTGTGTGTGAGAGAAAGAGAAAGAAAAAGAGAGAAAGAAACATGTTACCTTTTTACTTGAAGTGTAGGCCTTCAATTCTTTAGAACATCTTCAGAAAACAATAAATAAAAGGTGTCTCATTTTTCTCTCTTCTTTTTGCTTCATTAAACAACCTAAAAGCTTAAGAAAACATACAGAACAGATATTTAGGAACACTAATGGCATGACCGGCTTGTGATCAGACCACAGTAAGTGGTTTTAGTGTTAACTGGAGTAGCAGCGCCCGCTGTCCATAGCAGTGACTGTCGGAAAAAAATGCTCCATTAAAATCTATTCTTGTGAATTTTTCTGAGATTTGTCACAGGTCCGGACGGAACCATCACTCGGTCAGCATCCAGACTGATGTCCGCACTTTGGTGATGCCTGTCTTTAATGGTCACATTCATTGTTTTTTCCCATATTAACCTTAACCATTCTTATTTTGTTCTACATACCATATCTGCCTCTGGTGTTGCCTGGTGGACAACAAACCGGTGAAGGGTCCCCCTTTGTTTGTTTTCCGCCAAGTCCCTGATGTGTCCAGCAGTGGAGGCACCCTATTTCACATCAAACAGGCCACCATGGGCCACAGAAAAGTGCACCGGCAGTCGTTGCAGTGCGCTCTGTACAGGTTATCTCGCACTATTTCCGGGGTGAGGTACTGCTGGCAAGCTGCTGCCGCGCCTCCTCCGCTGTTTTCACTTTTTTGTCATTCCAAATCTACTTATTAAATATTGTTCTGTTTGAATGATGGACTTTAAACCTATCTGTTGGATTGGCTTGTTCAATCTAACACTCTGAGACACCGAACAGCAGTTAAACAGTCTCTACCTGTTTGCTGCTACTGCCTTGCCTCTCGTTAGCCAGAAGCTAGTGCCACCGGTACAGGGCTCACCTGTATGGGACTCCTGTGGCTCCTCTCCGCACTCTGTGGCTGGATAGCCTGCTCTGCTGTTCCTTACAAAGCACACCCGTTCGGACTGGTCCACTGCCACTCAGCCTGCCTTCCTGGACGTACCTGCCCCCACAGATTGCTGTCAACGCAGAGGACGCTGCCTCTTCGACACACCGATACCCCGTTGGTGTCCGCCTGCCGGCCGGCTAGCCTGCTGCTACTCCCCGGCACTGTCCTACTGGTTTCTCCAGAGAAGCTACAACCAGCTCGCTCCACTCCTCTGCCTCCACTGCGCTGGTTCTGTGGCTGCACCATAATCACCTGATTCATCTACTGCTGGATTATGTTGCTGCCGATCTCACATTATGTGGATTCTTAATCTGTTTCTCTGGATTGCGCTGTGTTTGACTCTCACGAGGGCAACTCTGCCACTCCGTTACTCGGTAGCGGAGATGCTGCATCTCCGGACCTTCTCAAGGCCCCCCCCCCCACCTCAGCTTGCACCCTACCATTACCTTCTCAAGTGTCCACGATACATCCACCGAGGCTCTGGACGGAACTTTCAGTACTCTCAACACAACAGTAGCACAAACATTCGCTCCTTCTGGTCCACTAAGCCCCGCCCCCCTCCCTGCACTGTCCGTCCTGTCAGTCCTGTCAATCACAGTGTACTGTCCCCCCTGCTCAAAGCAGCCACATACACACCACTCACCTGCCTGAAACTCTGCTTGTTTAATGTCAGATCTCTCATTAATAAGGCTCTCTTGATCGCTGACTTTATTCTGGAGTGTAACCTTTACATTCTGTGCCTCACTGAGACTTGGCAGCAACCAAACGACTTCTCCCAGCTTAATGAAGCTGCCCCACCGGGTTTTTTCTTTTATTAGTAAACCCTGTGCTACTGGGAGGGGGCGGCCTCGCTGTCCTCTGCCGTGATAACATCAAAGTCACTGCTGTCACTGTCCCCCATCACTCCTCTTTTGAACGCTTAGCTGTAAAACTCATAGGACCCAAACTCACTGTCATTGTTACCATCTACAGCCCACCAAAACCCTCTGCTGTTTTCCTCAATGAATTCTCATCACTGCTAACATCTGTATGTGCAATGTCCCCCACTGTTATCCTCCTTGGTGATTTCAAAATCCACATTGACAACCCATCTAATATCTTTACCAACGACTTCACATCACTCCTGGACAGTCTTGGTATCAAACAACATGTCAACCTCCCAACCCATAAAAAAGGTAACATACTGGACTTAATCTGCTGCACTGACATCACTCCCACTCACCTTGATGTCACTGATTTCCCCATTTCTGACCACAAAGCTGTACTTTTTGACATTCACATCCAACTACACAAAGCCAAAGAACAACGGACCATCTCCTTCAGAAACATCAGGAATATCAACATCACAGATCTCTCCTCCTTGATTAGCTTCTACCCCAGTCCTCCCCTGCTGACCTGGTGACACATTACAACAACTGCCTCTCCTCTTCCCTAACCACCCTTGCTCCCCTGAAAACCCACTCAGTCTCATTCACTCACAGTGCTCCCTGGTTCACCCCTGACCCCGGCAGCTCAAAACCACTGGCCGTCAACTGGAGCGACTGTACAAAAAGACCAGACTCATTGTACACAGCCAAATGTACACGGACCACCTTCATAACTACAAGAATGCCCTCATCACTGCCAAATCTTCATATTACTCCAACCTCATCAATACTGGTTCAGGTAACAACAGAGTTCTCTTCTCAACAGTCAGCTGCCTACTACAGCCCCCTAAAACCCTCCCTCCGGACATCTCCACCAATCAGTGCACTGCCTTCCTGGACTTTGTCACCGCTAAAATCAAGACCATTCACCAACAACTGGCCTCATCTTGCCCCTCTTCAAATGATCCGGCGTGGATGATGACCACTGGCCAACCTCTCATCAGCTCACTCTCTGACTTCACCCTAGTATCAGAACACACCATCTCTGAACTGATCCATAAAGCCAAACCCACCACCTGTCAGCTTGATCCTCTTCCCTCACCTCCCTTGTCAAAGCCTGTCTGCCATCCATCTCTCCCATGATCACCAAAATCGTTAACTCCTCCCTCATCACTGGTACTGTACCCCCCAGTCTCAAACTGGCTGCTATCACACCCATCCTAAAAAAAACCCGGTGCTGACCTAGCTGACCTTAATCTCTACCGACCCATCTCCAACCTCCCCTTCATCTCCAAAACACTTGAAAGGGTGGTTGCCGCACAACTACAGTCCCTCCTCGACACAAACAACCGCCATGAACCCTTCCAATCCGGTTTCCGCCCAAAACACAGCACTGAAACAACCCTGGTAAATATCACCAACGACCTCCTCCGTGCAGCTGACTCTGGACTACTCACCATCCTCATCCTCCTTGACCTCAGTGCAGCATTCGACGCCATCTCCCACCCACTGCTGCTGGATCACCTAGTTGGCATTGGGATCACTGGTGCTGCACTCTCCTGGTTCACATCATACCTCACTGACCGCCAACAATTCGTGCAACTAAGGAACCACAAGTCTGGGTGTTCGGGTGTTTTACGGGGTGTCCCCCAGGGGTCAGTCTTAGGTCCACTTCTCTTCATCATTTACCTCCTCCCTCTGGGCACACTCCTCTATCACCATGGGATCCAATTTCACTGCTACACCGATGACACACAGGTCTACATCTCCTCCAAACCCACCGCTGCCATCCCTCCCACCTCCCTCATCACCTGCCTTGAAGACATCTGGAGCTGGATGAGCAGGAATTTCCTGAAGCTTAACGGCAATAAAACTGAGGCCCTGCTCATCGGCTCCAAATCCATTCTCACCAAATCACAACACACCCCAGTTCCACCCATAACCATCGACAAATTCTCTGTACCCCTCTCTGTCATTCTGGACAGCACCCTCTCATTTGCACCTCATATTCAAAACATCACCCGGACTGCATTCTTCCACCTCCGCAACATCTCCAGGACTCCACCCATCACTGTCCCAATCCAAATCCTGGTCCACTCATTTGTCACATCCCACATCGACTACTGTAACGCCCTCCTCACTGGACTCCCCACCAAACTCATCAACAGACTGCAACTCATTCAGAACTTGGCTGCCCGGATCATCACCCGCACCAAATCATCTGACCACATCACCCCTGTTCTCATCCAACTTCACTGGCTCCCTGTACAATACTACATCCACTACAAAAACCTTTTCCTCACCTACAAAGCTCTCCACAACCTAGCCCCCACTTACCTCTGCGACCTCCTTCATGAATACATTCCCTCCCGCACCCTCTGCTCAACCTCTGCTGGACTGTTAAACACCCCCACATCACACCTCAGTACCATGGGTGCCCGAGCCTTCAGCTGCTCAGCACCCAGACTCTGAAACTCCCTCCCCCCACACATAAGACAGTCAGACTCCATAACTTCATTCAAATCCCAACTCAAACTTCACCTGTTCAAACTAGCATATTCCCTCTAACTGGACATTGTTCACCCCACTTATTTTTATGTTGATGTTTTGTTTTAATGTTTGCAATTGCTTATGCTTTTATGCTTTTACTTCTGTAAGGGGACCTTGGGTGACTTGAAAGGCGCCCCCAAATAAAATGTATTATTATTATTATTATTATTATTATTACTCTTTCCAGCAATGGGTGCTCCTTCTCCCACTTGATCCTGTACTTTTACATCCTCTTGCTTTTCTTCTTGGGAGGCCAGGTGATTGCTTGAAGGCAAATCATCCACTTCCATGGTGTTTTGTTTCTGTCCATTGTGTTCTGCTGGTATCTTTTTCGCAAGCGCCAGATTCTGTGTCGTCATACTCGTGTGTGAGGGTGCTGTCAGCTCATTGGTCACAGAGCAGGAGAGGCGGGGGACACATTTGCTATAACATCTCATACAAAGCGCCCCATAATTCATTAATTCCATTGACATGTTACAGACTGCTGTTGGTTCTCACGATAATACGGGACGAAGTGCGTCCCGTTTCAGCTCAATACAGGACCTGTACCTTTGTTTCTAAATACGGGACAATTCCGTTTTTTAAGGGACGGTTGGCAACCCTAGTGGAGCTCCTCCCCTCCTACTAAAATGTCCCATCCCTTCTTTTTGAAGCTCCACCCCCTCTTATTAATATTTACTTTTATTACCTCCGCCAAGGAGGTTATGTTTTTGCCGGCGTTTATCTGTCCTTTTGTTTGTCTGTTTGTTTGTCTGTGTTCAAAATAACTTGAAAAGTTATGAACGGATTTGGATGAAATTTTCAGGAATTGTCGGAAATGGGATATGGAAGAACTGATTAAATTTTGGGGGTGATCCGGATCACCGTCTGGATCCAGGAATTTTTTTGGTATGAATCACAACATGGAGAGAACTGTGGCGCTTGGCAGAGGTCTGCGCTCTCCGAATGCTTTTCTAGTTTATTCTTGGACTTAATTGTGTAAAATTCCCTTCCCTAGGACGTCATAAAAATCTAATGATGTCCAAAGTTTCTTCATCTTATAGTTGCAATTTGGCATGTGTTTCCCCTTCCCTATTTCTCAAAATGGCCTTTTCTGGTTCTGTCTGCTGCTTCAAAATGGCTTGTTTGTGAGCTCTCCAAATATGGGCTGGGATTTTGACCTTATGAGCCTCTTCCCAGAGTTAGAGGGGGTTGTCATTTGAGCAGTTGTTGGCTTCTTTGTAGTTAAGGTCGTTGTTGGCTTCTTTGTTGTGGAGGTTGTTGTTGGCTTCTTTCACCTAATCTTTAAAAAAGACATCATTAGACAGTATTTTGGCCCCATAAAAGGGAAAAACAATGTTTTAAGAACCTTTTATACATATAAAACCAATTACCTTCAATAAGTCAGAAACCATTACATGAAAATATACTGTGTAAAAAGTCTAACTTCCACTTGTGAGATTATAAAATCATAACACTCTTGTGAACTCCGAAGGCATATATTGTGACAGTTCTAACTAGATAAGGAATATATATTGTGACAATTCTAACTAATACATTCTGTGCGTGTGAATTTATATACAATTATATTAAAAAATAAATAATTTGTGTTTTTGCTTTCAAGCAGATGCTAGATTAAGTGGAGATTGTTGAGTCTAGCACATAGAACAGATAAAAATTTAGGTATGATGCAAATTAGCCATAACAGGCATTAAAGCAGCACTAAGTAAGATTCCGGCTTTCAGCTCTCTAGGGGCCTCTATAAGTCGTTCAGTGTAACTGCACTGTCGTACACCAACATGCATTTGTTGACATACAAAGGGAGGAGAAGGGAGCCGACAGGACTTCCCAAGAGACAAATAAACCATGTGGACTGATAAGGTACAGTCTGATCATGTTTCTTTTCAAATAAATCATCAATTCCAAGCAGTACCAGGGTAAATCAGCATCGGTCGGACATCCCTCCTTGTCTTTCAGCTCACACCAGCGAGTGAATGCCGGGCCAATGTTTATCTCTGTCCCGGCATTTAGCTTGTTACTCTCCAGCTTTCTTTTTTTCATTTCCTCCGATAAAACATTTCTTTTCTTCGGGTTTTTCACTGCTTCCGCCATGATAACAACTCTACATTTAGCTTTCTTCTTCTTCTTGTTTAATGGTGGGTGGCATC
The DNA here is from genome assembly GCA_037902135.1 of Cetoscarus ocellatus. Taxonomy (NCBI): domain Eukaryota; kingdom Metazoa; phylum Chordata; class Actinopteri; order Labriformes; family Labridae; genus Cetoscarus; species Cetoscarus ocellatus. Next base: position 1,351,101 of record JBAMNC010000769.1, read on the forward strand.
CAACTTCAGAGGAGCATTACCGCCACCCACTATGCAGGAGTGTGAGCCAGAGGTCCCTATTTCCATCAGGAAAATAAGTGCATATTTACTTTAAACAAAATTCTGTTCATTAAATCTCTTTTAAAAATTCAAAAACTACTTTATATTCTCTTCAGTTCCAAATGGCTGGTGATGGAAGCAGATATTTATCTTGCTAGAGGGGAAACAACAACAAAGGAAAGGGAGGAGTTGGAGAACGACTCATAGAAACTTATCACAGGGTGATGCAACCCCTGAGGGTCGTTGCCATGAAAGGGTCGTTAACTCTGCCTGTCATGTGAGTTGTTGTGGTCACATGTGCCCAGGCGTGAATGTTTGGAGAACTTCCTGGGGAGAGAGCTTTGCACTGCATTGTATGTGGCTGAGAGGTTGTGTCTGTGAAGGCGATACAGACCCCCTCAGACCACGACAGAGATGTCATTCAACCTGTTGTAAGGTGATGTACCATCACAATGATTCTAGAAACATTATATTAGGGTGGAAAAACTACGTAGTGTTGGTTTAAGGGAACAGATAGTAGGATAGTAATTTTCCCCATCCCAGGTATATGATTCATTGCATTTTTTGCAACAAACAACAGTTCAGCTGTCTCTTCAGTCTCATTTATGAACATTGCACTTTGAACAATGCACTTTGAACAGTGTGGGTGTGTGTGTGTGTGGGGGGGGGGGGGTGGGGGGGTGGGGGGGGGGGTGTCTGTGTAAGTGTGACACGACAGCAGTTGAGCAGTCTTTGCATTCTCATTCATGAACATTGCACTTTGAACATTGCAATTTGAACAGTGTGTGTGTGTGTGTGGCTTTCAGTAGCCGTATCAACAGAACCATTATGGCCTGTTGTCGCTAATTCACTACAAACAGAAAACCTCAAATAACTTCAAAAATCAACATTACAGGTAGTCTATACCAATAATTTAGCTGTAGAAGCAAACAATAAGCTGGTGTGTATTTTTATCTTAGAAAAGGACAATTCCTCTCTTTTGGCTGTGTATACGTGGTCGCGATAAAACCAGAAGTGTCTGCCTGCTTTGGCCGGATGTACTTTACCTATGAACCAGAATTGGAGGAACACATAGGCTGAATCTCAATTTCTTCCCTAAACCCTGAGCCCTGAGCCCTCATTGACTTAGGTGATTGCACCTGGAAAGTGATTGAGATTTTTGTTGACAGCAATGCATCATGCTAGAGATAAAATAAACCACCAGCCTTTTTTTTTTAACCTCCAACGTTTTTTTTTAAATTTATGTGGAACACATACCCCCATATGCAGATTTACAACACTGTGTATATACAGGCTTTACATTATATACATATATATATATATATATATATATATATATATATATATATATATATATATATATATATATATATACATACAAGAGGCATCTCAAAAATGGTTAAACATATGAAAGGATTCCATACTGTCCCAAGTTTTCTTTGCTCTTTTGTCTTCCATTCCTTTAAGTGAGCTCATATAATATTCTATTTCATTATTGAATTGTTTAATTTTTGGTAATTTTTGTGTCCATTTACACTTACATAAATATAATATTTCCTGTATAATAGAAATAAATAAAGAATCATCTCCTGACAGTTTCTATTTTCACTGTCATAAAAATATAAATCATCCTTTTCTGTAAATGCAACTTTGGACCTGGTCTGTGCATTATACAGTTGTTCTACATCTAACCAAAATGCATGACTATGAAGACAGTAAGTCAAAAAACAAATGGCAAATAGTTTCAACTTCATAGTTACAAAAAAAAACGGCATCTCTCCACAACTCCAAACCTATCAACTATTTCAGTAGTTGGATAAATCAGGTGCATTATTTTGAATGCCACTTCCTTGATTTTATTTGTGACACAGTATTTCTGATTAAAGTTCCACACGGACTTCCAATTAATGTTATCAAATTTTGAATTCCAAATGGATTTTCAGTGAGGAGTTGAGATGTGGTGGTAGAGTTTTCTAATATATTTACTGGTACATCGTTTGCTTATTAACTGTACACCACCTACAATGACCTCTGATTAATATTGTATGATGTCCTCGCCTCCCCCTTGTAGTAATGTTAACAGACAATCAGGAATTGCATCAAACACAATTGCGAAGTCTTTAGGAGTGACTGGGATTTTATATTTTAGGGGCTGCCAGCTGGTTGCCCCAGGAGATTCCTGCCATATGTCACAATGCAATGAACTATGGGTTATTTATGGAGTTAGAATCATGCCAAAAAACGTCTGTGTAGATTCTCATTCATCCAGGTCATGGTCATTCTGAAGATTCAAAAGCAAGGCAACTGGACTGTGTAGAGTTTGTTGGGAAGACGTTTCACTTCTCATCCAAGAAGCTTCTTCAGTTCCAAATGGCTGGTGCTGGAAGCAGATATTTATCTTGCTAGAGGAAAAACAACAACAAAGGAAGGGAGGAGTTGGAGAACTGACTCATAGAAACTTATCCCAGGGTGATGTAACCCCTGAGAGTCGTTATCCTGAATGGGTCATTAACTCCCCCTGTCATGTGAGGTGTTATGGTCACATGTGCCCAGGTGAGAGTGTTTGGAGAGCTTTCTGGGGAGAGAGCTTAACACTGCATTATATGTAGGTGAGAGGTTGTGTCTGAGTCCACCACCTCTGTTAAGAGGATGCACTGGACTGCATATAGGTTTATCTGAAAAACTCAAGAGAATTTTTGGCAAACACCACATTCCTGTTCACTTCAAGCCTGGAAACACATTAAGGCAGAAGTTGGTCCATCCCAAGGACAAAACACCGAGACATAAACAGAGCAATGTGGTGTATGCAGTCCAGTGCAGTGAGGAATGCTCAGACCTGTACATTGGGGAAACTGAAACAACCGCTTCACAAGCGTATGGCTCAACACAGGAGAGCCACGTCCTCAGGTCAGGACTCAGCAGTCCACCTTCACTTAAAGGACACGGGACACTCTTTTGAGGACAGCAATGTACAGGTGTTGGCGAGAGAAGATAGATGGTTTGAAAGAGGAGTTAAAGAAGCCATCTTCACCAGACTGGAGAAGCCTTCTCTTAACAGAGGTGGTGGACTCAGACACAACCTCTCACCTACATATAATGCAGTGTTAAGCTCTCTCCCCAGAAAGCTCTCCAAACACTCTCACCTGGGCACATGTGACCATAACACCTCACATGACAGGGGGAGTTAATGACCCATTCAGGATAACGACTCTCAAGGGTTACATCACCCTGGGATAAGTTTCTATGAGTCGTTCTCCAACTCCTCCCTTCCTTTGTTGTTGTTTTTCCTCTAGCAAGATAAATATCTGCTTCCAGCACCAGCCATTTGGAACTGAAGAAGCTTCTTGGATGAGAAGTGAAACGTCTTCCCAACAAACTCTACACAGTCCAGTTGCCTTGCTTTTGAATCTTCAGAATGCCAAAAAACATCACAAACACACAAAACATGTTTAACACGTGCCCAGTGATTCACAAACTGAATGTGGTTTGCAAATATAAAACATCATTCACAAACTAATGTATTTAGTTTTGCAAATAAGAAACGTACCTATCAAACAAATACATCATGCTTTGAAAACAAATACAGCATGTTTTACACATACAAAGAAACATATTTCTTCAATTACAAAAACAAAATACTTCAAGTACAAATTAAAATCTTTCAAGTACAAAAATAAATCCCTCAAGTACAATCAAAATCTTTCAAGTACAAAAAAATATCCTTCAAGTACAACACATCAATTCCACAACTACAAAAACCTGTTTCGGCACAATCTTAACGCTGTCACGTGACTTTTGGCACAATCTTACCGCTGTCACGTGACTTTTGGCACTAACTTTCCTCCTTGCAGATCCGCACGCAAATGTTCTCTGATCCACACGCAAATGCACTCTGATCCGTACACAAATGCTCTCTGATCCACTCACACGACAGTAAAGTTTCTCAGCACTCTCCTGCAATTCACTCTTCAAAGCATCAGGTGGCGCTCAATTTAGGATCAATTGTACGGATCAATTTAAGGCCGCCAACAGAACTTACCAAGTGTGAGGGATAGACCTTATTCATGTGACGTCATCTCCTCTTCACGGTAAACTCCATTGAGTTTATATGGACCTGCAGGATCTCCAGATAAATAACGTTCAATTTAGAAAGATATAGTGAAGATTAATATTATTTATGACTAGGTCTGCACTGTATGCACTACGCTCTGTGACGTATTTCCGGTTTTGTCGAATACTGACCATCCATTTTCGCTAGCCTCATACAGGGCCTGTGATATCGATTTTTGATCGTTTGAACATGAGTGTAAGGAAGAAAGTTTTAAGGATTGCACATTTTCAAAGACAGGAGAGTACATACTCTGAACATTGTTGTGTACCGCTTTGTTCAGTGTCTTCTCAATTTAATGGTGTACTCAGCTTTCGTGGCTTTCCATCTGATCCTGCTCTGAGGAGGCGATGGCTAGTAAGCATTCACCGGGATGAATTCACGATTACCTCTCACATAAAGGTTTGTAGCTGACACTTTGTGCTTGAGAATCTTATTGAGCCAGCCACTCCAGGTGGTAGAAGAAGGCTTATAAAAAGTGCTGTACCGACACTGTTTGAGTGAAACGGATACAGCGTCGAAACACCGAGTAGCAGTGTGTTGGAGAGAGCTGAGCGCCAGAGTGAAACAGACCCCGGCGACGAGCATAACGTCCATATCTACATGGACCATTATTACTGCTCAAAACCAGAGCCAGCTGTACTGGATATGTCTTTATCTGCTGCAGAGGACATTGCTAAAGAAGTGGAGGGGCACAGGAAAGAGATACAGGAGCTGCGTATCCAGAGAGAGTTTGGGCTACAGCGGTTTGCTAGCTCTGATGCTGACATCTGTTTCTACACCAGGTAAGGCTATTTTCTATCTTATTGACATATTATTGGTTATTGGTTGGTCATAAATACAATTTTAACACGTAATTTAATTTCATTATATTGAAAATGACTGACGTCTGTCGTCTTTGTGATTAAATTTTCTAGCTATGATCACCTGATGGCATTTTGGTCTGTGATAGAGCCTTCAGTGTACAAAATGGTTCGTGGATTTCACGAGCAAAAACAGCTGCTAGGAGTAACGAAGAGGTGGAGACCCCTGTACCCTGTCCACAGTAGGCTATACACTGATTGCTTGGTGGGTAGTGTTAGTGTTAGGGGTTGATATAATGTTTGAGTAGACTTTAATGATATAATGGCAATGGTGTCCCCCATTGGATGAATCAGTGCACTACACTGTTTTCCCCATACCATATGATAAATATGTAAATATAATTTAAAGCAGTCCTAGTCAGCCAGTCTGGTTCATTGGCAGTATAACATCTGTCTTTTTAGCCCATTCAGGTGTTTTTCTAGTCTTAGTTAAAACATCTTAACCCAAGACTCTGAGGCAAGGAACATTTGACTGAGTAACACTATGCTTAGCTTCTATTCCCACCTAATCTAGAAATTTTCATTAGTGACATTCAAAACTCAGATAACAGTAGCAAGACAACCTATTGCCTTGTCGTAAATAATATTAATCTTCACTATATCTTTCTAAATTTAATGTTATTTCAGGGATTCTTGGGATAAGGGACAAAACAGGTTTTCATTTTCAAAAAATAAAACATTTAAATTTTCAAAATCTATGACTACACTTTTGTGAGTTGATGTTTTGGCTATTAGGCGTCAAGGGGTTATATAAGGCAAGCCATCTAAGGGTGTGTAAGGGTATGTAAGGTACATAACATGCAAAATAAAACTTATGAAACCATAAAGCATATAAACTGAACTCCTTAATCCAACTTTCATTATTAAAATATAAGTAAAAATAAATAAACTATGACTTTCAAGATATATAAAAATAAGCAAATAAAAAATGAAAGTCAATATAAAAGTCAATCATATAAAAGTGAATCATTGATTACAACACTGATTATAAAATTAAATATGTAAGTAAATTATTGATTATAACATTGATTACTGAAAGTAAAAGCACTGACCAAAACAATTGATTGACCAAAACTATTGATTAAGACTATCAATCATCAATTTATTCCACAAGAGCCATAGTACTACACTGGGTGGTTGGGATACACTTATCTTTGTTACATTTTAATATTCCTCTTAATTTTATTATTTTTTTAATTTAAATGTAAGCATTATAGCTCAATAGCTTCCAGGTCATGTGATAACCTGACACGCCAGATGGACAGTTTCATATTGGAAATATTTCACTAATCCATCTGGGAAGGAGCCGTTCGAAAATGTTTTCAGGGGCAGAACCTTCAAAAACAACAGCAGCTTGTGATTGGACGATCGTTCAGCTCATCACACTCATCACAGACCAATCCACATCAAGCAACACTGCTACGTATGACGTACCATACGTATGACGTAGCATACGTAGTGGCTACACGTAGCGGCTAACGGCTAACAACATTTAATAGCCGTTAGCCGTAGCGGCTAATGGCTGTTAACTGTTGTTAGCCGTTAGCCTCTACCGCTAATGGCTACTTCCTTTCCTTTCCCGAGGATCGAACTCACGATTCCCGGGGCAAGAGGCAGTGACAGTGCCGCTGAGCCACAATGAGCACGGCTAACAACAGTTAACGGCCGTTAGCCCTAGTGGCCAACTGTTAGCCGCTAGGGTTAATGGCTAACAATAGTTAGCCGCTACGGCCGTTAGCCGTTAGCTTAAACTACCTGAAGACTGTTGTTTCACACTAAATTATACCACACAGATGTATCATTTAACACTTATATGTGACACGAACCTCGCCATAGACAATTCCTACCAAGTTTTCCCAGTAAGCTTCTGAGGAGAGCATATTTCGCCAAGTATTGCTGAGTAACCATGACGACCATAGACTAACCAGCATGTCCGTGGATTGATTTCCACATTCTCTCCCAGTTTCCCAGTAGTGATCCTTGATCAGGAGAAGAGCAAAAACATGACCTCTCATAAGACAAGCTTCATGTGACGTTCTTTCCTCCTCTTTTAAAGAATAAATTGGGTCCATTTCTGATAAAAAAAAAATAAAATGCAGATATTGAGACCGCTTCAGAAGCCGCCATTGTTTTCATACATGCAGTCATCTCCTGTTGTCCTCACGTCCTCTGCTCCGGCCTCTCTTCCCTGATTGCGCCGTTAAGATTCCAGCCGAGTGAAGTCGTTGGACAATGGAGGCTGGCTGATAATATGCATGATTTCATAATCAGGCAGGTCCGTCTGCTCTGCAAGGCTAGTCATGTGACATAATGACTCAAAATCAGTGCAGGGCCTTAGTACTACACTGGCTGGTTAAGATACACCTACTTCTCTTACATTTTAATATTTCTCTTATTTTGAAAATATATTTTTAATGTAAAAAATAGCTTCCAGATCATGTGACCTGATGACTCAAAATCAGTGCAGGGCCATAGTGCTACACAGACAGGATGAGATACACCTCTTTATATTACATTCTGACACTCCTGACATATGAATTTTTTTGATGCCAATATTAGCATTTTAGCTCAATAGCTTCCAGGTCATGTGACCTAATGATTCAAAATCAGTGCAGGGCCATAGCACTACACTGGTTGGTTGAGATACACCCCTTTGTATTACATTCTGACACTCCTGATATTTTTATCAGTTTTTTTTAATGTAAATATTAGCATGTTCGCTTAATAGCTTACAGGTCATTTGACCTTATGACTCAAAATCAGTGCAGGATCACACCGACATGTCTCTTATTGCTTTTCACTAAACCACATTTTATTTTGAAAACTGGAAGTTGATCCATGCTGTAGCATCCTGGCGATGAGTCTCAACTGCCTCTGTGCATTTGCCATAAAGTCTGTAATACAGGAGCGCTTGAAATGTTGGAGCGGCTGGCTTGACTACATTAAAACGAGAGACGGCTGGCTTGACTGCAGTGTCACCTTCTTGTGTTCATTTATGCCAAGCACGGAGGCCTCCCACTTCCTCATTTCAGCCTAGAACAGTTCCCTGTGTGGCAAGGTAGTATTAGGGGGCTTTAACAGAGTTGCACAAATGTAAGCCAGACACCACCTAGGGAATTTCACCCAAGGAGTTTACCAAAATATCAGCATAACAAGGCAAACACAGGTTCATAAATCTACGAGGCAGAGACGTGGTTCCAAAACAAACCAAATTTAATTTAAAAACCAATCTTGAATGCAACATTTATTAATTTAAGTGTAAGTGTCTGCAGAAAGAGAAAAAGGAATTAGTAATAGACAATGAATTTCAAGTCAGTTTTTATGTAAGAAATATATCAAGAGTTTATAACAGAATTGTTCTTTTTTTTTTTTTAACCACAATCAAAACACATCCAGGTGAAGTAATTTAAAACTACAGAAACAAAGGGGAAGGGGGAGTGAGTGGAAGCTAGCAAGAGGGAGGCAGTCTACCAAAGGGAAGTGGCCCGGGAGTGCACTTACCCACCACATGTGAACTCACAGCAAACATGGCCAACAGGTGCAAACTATTGTGTCCCAGTGCGCCTATCACTATCACAAACCAAGGTGCAGGGAACCACCCAGAATGCCTAGCCTCCACCGCTAGCCAGCGACCACTGCACTGGAAGGGACAAGGAAAAAAAAAAAAAAGGTTAAACATATATAAAATAACCAGTTGGTTCAGCTAAAAGTGGTCTTTAATCTACAATTATTCAATAAAAGCTAACAAAACAAACTAGACAAAGCCTAAACACAAAAGCAAACTTAAAGACAAAACAGAACCTAAAGACAAAACAGCAGCTGATCATGTCTGCAACAAAAGAAAGAAAATTATTTCATTGTTTAAAACAATTGTATTACTCTTTTTCCAAACCTGCAGTTATACCTGCACAGCTGCATGTTACCCTGGTGTCTGGTCCCAGTTGATATGACTATAAAAACCAGATATACGTTAACTTCGGTAGAATTATGAAAGTATTCAACAAAATTTTTTAAAGTTAACAAACCTCAGTTGAATGGACACCAAGATGACAAGGTAAAATTTGAGCAGGTAGGAAACTAAACTCGAACAAGTCAGCTACTGGTTAAAAAAGAGGTTTCAACCCAAGCTAAAAAGGTTAAAATGATCTCCAGGCCACATTACCTACCTCAGCTCTGAGCATGTAGCAGTCAATAGGCACAGGCAAGAGAAAGAGGCAGCTCTTCTGCACCAGGGGCCTCATGTACAAAGGGTGCGTACACACAAAAACGTGGCGTACGCTCTTTTTCACTGCAAAGTTCAGATGTATCAAGAGTGAAATGACCGTGGAAATGTGTGGTGCCTCACGACAACTTCATGGCTGGCGTATGCACGTTTCTACAGCATTTGTTCCTTTGGCAACACTTAGAGGTGATGCTGGGAAACTGTTATAATAAATAAATGTGGAAACAATTAGTCCTCAGACTGAGAGACGTACACATCAGAGACATCTGAACAACAAACACACCCACGTGTCTGCAGTAACATGAGCGGATGTAAGAGCACGCGCAAAGAGGTACAAAAATACCGTTAAACACAATGGCTGCTTTAGAATTATGAGAAGACATTGTAAATGGTGCAATACGAAGAAAGCGTGTGTTCAGAGATAGAAAAGATTTACTGGCACATAATGACAACTGGATCATCAGCCGCTTTAGGTTCCCGAGGGCGATCCTCCTGAAACTGTGTGCAGAGCCGTGGCCGGCATTTAACATTAAAGCACAATTTGCAGCACGAGTTTTCCTAATGTGATCAGAGCAATGGACTGCACACACATTGCTATAAAAGCGCCATCACGCGATGAATTTGTGTATGTCAACAGGACACATTTTCATTCGATCAATATACAGATCATATGTGATGCTCAAACGTAGTCTGGCCAATAGGCAAGGGGGATTGGAGGGTTCGTTCAAACCCCCCCCCCCCGCCTCGGTGAAGGTTTTCTGTCATGTCATATAAATAAATATAAATGACTTTCACCTTTAAAATAACGATTCCAAATCATTCTAACCTGATCAAAGAAGGAAAGGTAATTAAGCAGATTGAAGCCCTAGCACCGAGTCTGGGGACCTTGGTGCATGAGTTGTCAGAGAACTATAACGTTGCAAAAACAAACGTCCATTTCTCCTGTGCTTCTGTTCACACTCCAGTCCAGTGGGTGGCGGTAATGCCCTTATTACCGCAGAAGAAGAAGAGGAAAACGACAAAATTGTTAAAAAAGAAGATAAAGGGGGGGCGCTAGTGCACATGCGAGCGATGTAGACGTGTTTCGGTCAGCGCTCCTCTCCGCGACTTACAAATCATCTTTATACTGCGTCTTTTCTGCTCATAGACCACAAATGTATGCATATAGATCTCCCTAAGAACTCTATTGAACTGAGAATTCAACATGCCGAAGCCAAACATCTCTAGTAAAGCCAAAACTACCGACAGCCAAGCTACCGGAGCTAGGTCTGGCGCCACCAGTGACTGTATCCCTGCTAGCGATTCTCCCACCGAGCCCGACATGCCTCCGGATAAAACTTATGATATGTGTAAGGCACTGTGTAAAGAGGTATCAGAGTCAGTCCTGCGCTGCATTAATGAACGTTTCGACGCCTTTGAGGTTAAGTTTCAATCACTCGCAGCCTCGCAGGCCGAACTGCAAACCCGAGTGGCTAACCAGGAGCAAGCCGCTAGCGATCTTGACGTTCGCGTGCTGGCCCTCGAGGCTAAGTGCACCGAACTGGCTGGACGCAACACTCAGCTTCAGAGCAAGGTGCTTGACTTGGAAGCCCGCTCCCGGAGGCACAACATTAAAATCGTGGGGATACAAGAGGGTGAGGAAGAAGGCAGACCCACCGAATTCGTCTCCAAACTGATCCCCAAACTGCTTTGTGAAGAACACTTTCCGCATCCAATTAAAGTCGATCGGGCGCACCGCTCCCTCCAGCCGAAGCCGGCCATTGGCGCCAGACCGCATACCATCCTGGCACGCATCCACCATTTCCAGGAAAAAGAGTTGATTCTTCGCCTTGGCAGACAACAATCCATGGAGTACAAGGGAGACAAAGTCCTTATCTTCCCGGATTACACCAGCGAGGTCATGGCTCAGCGCCGTGCCTTCAAAGAGGTATTACAGGCTCTGCGCGACAAAGGAATAAAATACACCCTGCAGTACCCGGCCAAGCTTTATGTTTACCCCCGAGATGGTGGGACGCCCAGGATCTTCACGGACCCGACGGAGGCGGCGAGGTCCCTGGGAAGGAACAACGCACGAGAAGGGGAGTAAATCCACACACTGTCATTCTTCACTTAATTCACGTTTGTGCCGAGGTGAGGCAACTATTTGTTCAAAGCAGCTGAACAGCCACTTTCAGCACTGGGACCTCTCTATAAACTTTATATACATGTGTTATTACAGTAGCCCATTTTGAACTGCTGCCATATCTGCACAACCTGCGGTGCTGACACTGTTTATATTTTCCTTGCCCTGATAGCTTTATTTCGCAGTATCATATAGTTCAGACTATTATAATGTCGCGGGGAGGGGGCTAGCAGTAATTGTTTCGTTACTTGCCCAGTAGCTCCTTTGGGATAAATATGGGATGCCTTGTACCAGGTTCGGGCAGGCACAAGGCGGGGTGGGAGGGAGGGATGTTATGTTGTGTGTTTTCTTGTTCACTGTTTTTTCATATGGTCAGTGCTTTACTTTATACTACTTGGTTGTATGGGACACTTCTGTCTTATGGAAGGGGCAATATCTCTGTAAAATCATTCACTATTGTAGAACAGAGTAGTAAAATTTGTGAGTTTTAACGTGAATGGGTTAAACGGACCTGTCAAACGGAAGAGAGTCCTAACATATTTGAAAAAACTGAAAATAGACATCGCCTTTATACAAGAAACCCATTTGACACCATTGGAGCATGGGAAATTGAAGAGGGATTGGATAGGGCATGTAATATCATCATCCTTTAATTCTAAAGCCAGGGGAGTGGCTGTTTTAATAAACAAGAATACCCCTGTAACAATTGGCGAAACAGTTGTTGATACAATGGGGAGATATGTTTTAGTTAATTGTCAGATTTACTCAGAACCCTGGACTCTCTTAAATTTTTATGCACCCAATTATGATGACGAGTCATTTGTTCAAGATTTATTCTTGAAAGTGTCTGGAGGGCGGCAAAACATTCTTATAGGAGGTGACTTTAATTTTTGTCTGGATCCTCTTCTGGATAAGTCAGCTTTATCGATATCCAAACCTAAAGCAGCCAAAATCACCACCAAATTCATGAAGGAATTAAATTTAACTGATGTATGGAGACAAATGCACCCTCAAACCCGAGATTACTCTTTTTATTCTGGTCGCCACAACTCTTTTACTCGGATAGATCTTTTCCTGTCGTCAACACAGTTGATTCACAGAGCAGTAGAACCTGAGTACCTATCCAGGACTTTATCAGATCACTCACCTCTGATCCTGTCCATTTATATGCCAGAAAAAGCTACAAATACATATAGATGGCGTTTGAACCCTACTCTCCTTCAAAAACCAGATTTCTGCACATTCATAAGAGATCAGATTGGGCTGTTCTGTGAGACAAACTATGCTACTGCTCCCAATAGTTTTATATTATGGGACACACTTAAAGCCTTTTTGAGGGGACAAATAATCTCTTATACCAAAGGTATTAAAAAGAAATACATGGCAGAAATAGAAGGATTGGAAACAGACATTTTGAAACTGGAAAAGGAGTTTCAAAAATCCAGATCTAAAGAAGTACAACAGTTATTATTAAATAAAAAACTTCAATATAATACATTGCATACTTATAAAATTGAAAAGAACATTTTGAGAAGCAAACAAAAATATTACGAACTGGGAGAAAAGGCACATAAAATTCTGTCTTGGCAACTAAGAAAAGAAGAAAGCTCTAGGACAATTAATTCAATTCAAATTGAAACAGGTTCTATATCATATAACCCAACAGAAATTAATGACTCATTTAAACAGTATTATACACATCTATATACATCAGAACCACCAGAAAACCTGAGTAACATTGATGAATTCTTGTCCACGATTGAACTTCCCATGCTTGGCCAGGAAGATCAGAATAATCTTGATCTACCCTTCACACTAAAAGAAATTGAAAAAGCTCTGGGCTCACTGCAGGCAGGCAGGTCACCGGGGAAAGATGGGTTTCCTCCAGAATTTTATGGGGAATTTAAGGATTTACTCCTCCCACTTCTCATGGACGTCATTAACTTAGCCTCTAAGACTCAAACACTCCCTGAATCATTCTCTACAGCCATAATCACTGTGATTCACAAAAAAAATAGGGATCCACTGAAATGCTCTTCATATCGGCCAATTTCCTTGTTAAATACAGATTATAAATTGATTTCCAAAGCCCTAGCTAACAGACTTGGACAATACCTGCCACAACTAATAAACCCAGACCAGAGTGGCTTTATTTCAAAACGCTCCTCAACCAATAACTTATGTAGACTCTTTAATATTATTCACCTAACAAAATCTGAAACAGAACCCAGCATAGCTGTGGCTTTAGATGCTGAAAAAGCCTTCGATAGGTTAGAATGGCCATATTTATTTAAAGTGTTGGGCAAGTTTGGGTTCGGCCCACTATTTATTAATTGGGTTCGAACTCTCTACCATAAACCCCAAGCAAAAATCAGCACCAATGGACAGATTTCATCTACATTCCCTTTAAGTAGATCGAGTCGACAGGGATGCCCTTTGTCTCCTGCACTTTTCGTTTTGGCGATTGAGCCCTTAGCTGAGGCAATTAGACAAGATCCTGATGTGAAGGGCTTTCAGGTGGGTCAGACAGTTCATGAAATTAATCTCCTAGCAGATGACATTATTTTATACTTAAAAGACCCTGGTAACTCTCTTTCCAAATTACTAACTATATTAAATACCTATGGTAGCATTTCAGGTTATAAGGTGAATTTGGAAAAATGTGAAATTATTCCATTGACAAACTTCGACCACTCCAACCTCCAGTACATGAGTCTATTTAGATGGCCTATTGATGGTATAAAATACCTTGGGATAACTGTAGACAATAACCTCAAAAACCTCTATAAATTGAATTACCTCCCATTACTCAGTAAGATTGAAGATGATTTACGTAGATGGATGGGTTTGCCTCTCACCTTGATTGGCAGAGTTAATTGTATTAAAATGAATGTACAACCAAGATTACAATACTTGTTTCAATCCCTGCCCATTCCATTACCACAATCATTTTTTAAAACTCAATAGATATGTTAGACAATTCATATGGAACTGTAAAGTACCCCGGATATCCATGACAAAGTTAACATGGGACTATGGTTTAGGGGGACTTCGACTACCCAGTTTTAAAAAATACTACTTGGCAGCCCAAATGAGGTTCATATCATCCTTTTTTGAAGGCAGTGATGCCCCCACTTGGACACATATCGGGCTGCATCCCCTGAAAGAAAAGGTCCACAGTGACTTCATTTATAAACATAATTCTGGAACTATAAACAAGAGGACAGATAACCCTATACTGAGACATCTGATTAAAATTTGGTATAAGGTTCATGAAAGTCTTGGATTGAAGGTTGGATTGTCACCTAAAACACCTTTAAAACAAAATGAACTTATAACCATGACTCTCGACAATAAGATTCTGGATATATGGCATCATAAAGGAATTCAACACTGGGCCAAAATGGGTATGGTGCTAAGTCCAGGCACCGACTGACGTGTATCGATTAGCGATCGTTAGCTCCGTTAGCGCTGTTAGCATCATTTTTTTTTTCAAAGTTTATCATCAATAGACAATTGACAGGTTTCTGTCCAGCGTCATCACTAAGATGCGTGCGCAACCAAGGAGCAGATGAATAAAAAAATAATGTACAATAGATAACTAATACAGATAATATAGAAATGAAAAAATATATATTTGTACATAAAATAGTAAATACACTTAATGTAACTGGAATAAAATTGAATCGCTGATAAGCATTGTTTGTTGGATTTGTTATGTGACAGACTCAAATTAAATTTTTAATTTAATTAAAAATAATGGGAATGAGGGGGTTGCCTTGGATACTCTGACATTATTTATATGTAATTTATCTAGTAATATGAAGAGATTAATCATGTTAAATTTATTATTTTGAGAGGAGGACCCAAAAATGATTATTTTCTCATCAAAGTGATACTTGACCGTAGTTTTAACGAACAGAAAATGTCCCAAATCTTTCCAATAGGTGATGCAAAATGGACATTTACAAAATAAATGGATGATGCTTTCTTGATCTTTTTTACAGAGGGTACAGCTGTCATTGATATCAGAAAATCTGGATATGTATACATCAGTAGGATAGATGTTATGTAATAGCCAAAGATGTTTATTATATATATACACGCACACACATATAAATTAAGATATAACATTTAAAAACAACTTCATAATAATTTTCTGTGTGTTTACCATATGTATGTGAGTGAAATTAATTTTAATTCTGAAATTAAAATTAATTAATTAATTTCAAATTAATTTTAAATGAGCAAGTTGAGCAACAGAGATGGACAGACAACAAAAGACAGCAACAGAGAGACACCTGAGTTGAACAACAGAGACACAAGGAGAGCTACAACTAAGAGAAAGGTAACTGTCAGATAGTAGAGAAATAGTACACCTAAATTTAATTCGATTCATTGATTCACAGTAAAAGGAATGTTTGGATGTGATAGGGAAAATGTTCAATTGTTGCTATAGTGTCTTGGTTTGTAAACTATCTCCAATGTAAATCAAGTGCCTTGGAATGCAAATTGTCTGGAGCCTGGTAACTACACCCCCATAGGTCCTTTTTCCTAACAATAGACCTCCTTACACCTGAAGCTCAGACTGACCCCACCCATCCTAGTACCCTTGATCAAAGAACTTTGTATGCATACTGGCAAAGGAAACGACATCTCTCCTCTGTCTACTGAATTACCATGTCGTAATACACTCAGACGTCTGTCTTCTGTCTGCTATTGACTTAGAACGTCTGGTCACAGTGCACCCCCTTCCCCTTTTGGTGTATCCCATTGTTTTCAGACTGTACTTAAACCCTGCTCCTTCCTCAGTCGGGGTCAGCTCACAGACACAGACCTGCACTCTGTCTGTCAGTTCACCAGCTTGCCGGCATGCTTCAATAAAGTCACCTCACCACAGCAAACCATAAACTGGACTCTGAGAACTTTTCTTCAACAGATGATAATAGAGATTGTTCATTTCCATTAAATTCATTCATGTATATTCATTCTATTAATTAATTCATGTTAACAGAGACATGCAGCAGAGGAGAGAAACAGAGACAGACAGCAGAGGTGAGCAACAGAGAGACAGACAAGGAGAAAGCCACAGAAACACTGGCACTGAGAGGGTTGAAAATGGGAAATTATACATTTGAAAAGTGGCCATAATCAGAATTTTTTTATATATAAAAATGATTTACATGGTGAAAATTGTTGTAATAGGCTGTGTTTGGAATTTGAACATTAATCTATAAATAATCACCTGTACCAAATGTGATGAGTACCAGCTCATCCACTGCCATATTAGAAGAGAAAGTATGCCTATATTGGCCAAAAAGAGAGAAAAAGAGACGTATAGAGGAGAACAGAGAGAGAGAGCCGGGGAGAGAGATGTCATGTAAAAGTGAAGGTGTAATCAATAAAAAATATAAATTAAAACGTATGAGATGTGCTCGTGTATTTAGGAGGGGCAGGTGGTGAAGTCCACTTTTTGGAAAAAAAAGAACCCCCCCCACCAGGCTGGCTGCAGGCCTGGTAGTTAACCAACATTGCGAGGTGGCCTGGTTCAACGCACGATTCATACATTCTGAGTAACAGCATGAGTGGGAACAGACTATAGCATCATTAGTAATCAGTGGTTAAAATTAGTGACTTGCTGTTTTTTTGCTGATTAAACTACAGCTTAAGATCTTTTTAACAAGCCCCTGATTGTCTCTGTGTGTAGTGTAGTCATCTTAATAACCCTGTGCGTAAAAGTGTGAAATGTCTTAATCAGGCTCACCTTTTCCCCACGCACTTCTGTGCTGATTTGCAACAACAGTGTTTGATCCATGTTAGCAGTGTATAAAATTAACGAATGGAAACTGTAAGTCAAGTTTACTGTGATATCATCTTTGATATGCTGGCATGTTAAAATTTTAATTCAGAAGATGTCAAACCAAATAATACCATACATACAGCATTTACGCATGAACCTCTATCCAGGGGGTCGGCAATAAGTTTGGCCTCGGGCCAGATTTTTCAGAGTCACTTTATGTCGGGCCAGAACATAATCAGAGGTTAATGTATAGAGATTATAATCGTCAGTTAATGCATAAATGCAGGAGTGATGAGAGAAAGTGAGAGATCGACTGGACTCTCCATTACGCACAGAATAAGAGACAAAAAACATGAATCATATTTCTTTACGCTGTTTGTATTATAATATCTGATAAATTTTATTAACACTGCACCAACATCTTTAATGGGATTTATCAGGCGGAAACAACAGTTTTCAGGACCAGGAAAGTCAAATGTTTTCATCCATTTATTGGAATATTCATGCTGAAAGCAGCTTTTAACGACTCTCCATAAAAATCAGACAAATAATTCACAGCCAACGGTCATACAGACGTGTTCCTGAGCTTTTATAATTAACAGATCATTGATGATCCCTGCGCATTCAGCACAACATTATGTTTCTGTGAGACAGCGTAAGTCAGTGAACAGTCTGCTCCTGTCTGATCTGCTCTCAGATAAACTAACAAATATCAGAACAGATGATTAAACAAAGTTTTTGTCTCTTTTTTTACCTGCTGTGTGGCTCACTCTGTGTGTTATGGCTCTGTGATGTCTTATTTGTCTTCTGCAGTGATCTCTCATTGGGAAAGAAATAAATAGCCCGGGGGCCGCTATCATATGGCTGTGAGCAGCTACAGTATGAACACATTTGTTGTGAGCTACACAAATACACAGGAATTTACCTTGGGGTTAATCAGAGTCACCCACATGTGCTCCCACCACCCCTGAGAGAGCAGTGTCTGTGCCAAAGAGCATGTTTTTACACACCTCCACTTAAGCGAATGGAGGTGCGCTTTTCATGAAATTCGTTTTTTAAACCATCTCACTCATTCTTTTTTTAAATTTTCTGATTGTGCAGAGAGGGGAATCTCAGGCGCAGGGCTCATTTAAATATGATTTGCATATGTAAATGGAGATGTGGACAGGGAGGGGTCGGGTACTCCAACATGTGCACTCAATTCCACGCTGATTGGGATGTACAAAGGAATTGTGCTTGGATTGAGGCGTGTGCACAGATTTGTACATCTGGATGTTTTTGTGCTTACGGTGTTTTCTGGATTTGATCGTACGCCATGTTACAGTAGGAAATCAACGCAAGTCTTTGAACATGAGGCCCCTGGTGCTTTAAATAGGCTCTGGCAATCTAATGGGAGGAGCTGACCTACTTTTGAGAACCACAGTCTCCCTGCTACACCTGCAAGATCACTGCTCACTCAGGCAAAAAGGGGAAAGTCCTCTTGATTTTCTCTCAAGTTTAACAGGCAGGTTGTTTTAAATCTCTGTGATCTGTGTGTCTTCATCCGTCTCCACTCTCTGCCTCGCTTGTCAGAGCGCTGCCCTCCGGCTCGGTCGCACACTGCAGGTTCACCACAAGGATGACCGCAGGTTTTCGGTTCTCCTGCTGGTGTTGTTCCACTCTGGAGGGCGCTCCTGTCGCCTCTACTCACTGCCTTAGTCAGTATCTGCTCAAAACTCGAGAAATGTCTTTAAAAGGAACCCTGACTGTAGAGACAAGTAGTCATAAATATGCTTCAATGTTTATCTAATATTAGAGTATGTTGTTAAAAAAGCATAAAGATGGATTATTTCTTTAAAAATTGCAATTTTTCTCACTGACACGCATCATGTTAGTCCAGTTAGCCAAAGGGCTCACTCCAGAAAGGCCCCAGATGACCACAGGATTAGAGGTGGAGAACGAAGAAGTGTAGAAGAGAAAAAGTAGACACAGGAGGAGAGAAAGAGAAGAGGTAGATGAGAAAGAGGGGAGCAGCTGGTGGTGTAGGAGCAATAGATGAAGACATACGAAGAGGAGGAGAAGGGCCCCTGCTCTCCATTATTATTTTGTTGATAGTTGAAAACAGTATATCTACAGTTTTTATTTTAAATTAATTTGAGGTATGTTCAATTTAAGATAAGTAGTAAGTTCTACATCTATTGCCACCTTGGTCTGTGCATACAAAACACATTTTCTCATAAATCTCCAATGCACAGGGTTTTTTTTCAACACCATCAGTTTTTTGTCAACACCGTCAGACCTTCGTCAACACCGTCAGATGTATGTTTTTGTGAATGTTTTTAAGAGAAAAAATAAGTCTTCATTCAGTGTATGTTGTTTATGTAATAAAGCACCAACTGAGCTACATCCCCTTATGTCTTACTTATTTAAAAGGAACCCCGACTGTGAAGACAAATAGTCATAAATATGCTTCAATGTTTATCTAATACTAGAATATGTTGTGAAAAAAGCAAAAAGAATTGTTATTTCTTTAAAAATCACAATTTTTCTAATCTACGGACGCAGCCATTGTTTTAAGAGCGCAATGCATGCCGGGTGGATGACGTGTATGGGTTGTACTGTGCCGAGCATGAAAAACATGCTTGAGGAAATGCCATAGGCAGGAGACGCTTGGTGTTCTTCTGCGAGGATGTCAACAGCTCACTCCTGCAGATGTCGCTGATGGTGAACCATTGAGCATGACCACGGTCACAGAGGAAGCTGACGATGAGTCTGTAGACTTACGGACTGCTGTGTTGACTGATTTATCTGCAGGAGTGAGTTGTTGACATCCTCACAGGAGAACATCCAGCGTCTCCTGCCTATGGCGTTTCCTCCAGCGGACTTCCCTCGTTTCCCAAGGGCGTTTTGTCTGTTTGTGTGAGAAAACTGTAGGCAAGGCATTTGGCTTTAGTCTATGTAACTAGCAGCCCCTGTGAGTTCTTTCATTAGCTCGGCTCGGCTAAACGCATCAAATGCATCTGGAGAGAAGTGGCAAGAACATAGCCGTGGGTCCTTTCAAAGTTGTGTACGCCCACAAGCAATTTCCACTCCGTTCTTCTCTTCTTATCACTCCCCTTGTTTCCCTTTAAACATTGCACCCAAAAGTAGCACAGTGCGGCGTTATTATGGTATTCTCGCTCCTGATAGCCAGTGAGTAAACATAGCGGCTCGGCACAGTGTAACCCATACACGTCATCAACCCAGCATGCATTGTGCTAGTAAAACAATGGCTGTGTCCGTAGGTCAGAATATGTGTTATAGATTGTGATTTTTAAAGAAATAACAATTCTTCATGCTTTTTTAACGACACATTCTAGTATTAGATAAACATTAAAGCATATTTATGACTATTTGTCTTCACAGTCGGGGTTCCTTTTAAAGCATCTTTCATTTGCCTGATGAGGCTAAACTCCTCAACTGCAACACATTAGCAGGAACTTTGTCCTAATGTAAGTGGTTCATATAATTTCAAAAGGAATTGACTAAATTATATTTTTCATCAGCAGTCATTGTAAATCATTGTTTTAGTATTAGTATCTTTCTCTGCTAAAGCTAATTACAACTATTTGATTTTTACGTCTTGAACAAACCTGCTTTGTTTGATTAACCTTTGTTCAAACATATCGTAATTTTTTGAATATAACATGCCAGTGGCGGCTCCTGAAAAAATTCTCAGGGGGGACAACAGTTGTGATGAAGGCTTAGATGACCCGTTCAGTAGGTAAATTAATAATTTAAAAAAGTCAGATACTTAACTTTACGTTACGTTGCATTGTTTAATTTGGTTTTCCTGTTCAACCACTAGATGGCAACACCAGACATAAAATGTACATACTGTACAGTATTTTGTATTGCTCTATCAAGTTAAATGTCTAAAATACAATAAATTTGGTTCCACAGTAAAACACTTACTGATTGGGTGGTCCCAAATAACTCTTTAAACACTAATTATAACAGGCCGCCTGGTCTTTTTTTGTCAATAAATGTGTCAGGAAATGTGCTTTTCACCCAATGTTCATGAGAAATAAACGTAAACAATTCTGGCAAGTATTTGTCATTATTATGTTATAAATGCTTTAAACAGTGTGTAATTACAAGAAAAGAAAATTGATTTGAATTTTCAGCAGGTTTCTCTTTATAAAAAAATGTAAATGAACATGTACAAATGTTTTTTGAGGTGACGAAAAATAAACTCAAACGTTTTTGTTTGCCTACAGCATTTAGTGTCCATGTTACAGTTTGTTTTATTAGACCATCATGTCCAGGCGTTTTTTTATTTTACAATAAGTTTCTGAAGCAGTTCCTGTCTAGATGAAGACAGAGTCCAAGCTTGCAATCCTCACACATCCATGGAGTGCTTTTTATGCACACAGTGCACTGCTTCTTACCTAGGCTTGCCCTCTGTCATTTCTCAATGTGCTCTCTTTTGTTGTTCTTTGAGGGAGTTGTTATCGATTCTCAACTGGAATTTGCTTTCACTTCCCATCCTTAGTCTTAGTGTGTATGTATATAAAAAGAACAAGGAAACACTCCAGAATGATACTAATCCTATTATTTTCAATATTTGTACACTATTTACCCCAAAAACACTGATAAACAACCAATAAATCACTCACATGTATCACTTTGAATCATCTATCTCGTGTGCATGCTGTGCATATCGTCCAAGCATGCATCAGTGCGTATGACGAAATCGCGTTTGGGCAAGCCCTCCCGGACCCCATACAAATGCATTGTAAGGTCCAAATTTTGAAAAAAAAAAAAGAGTCTCAACATGTAAGTCTATGAGAGTGCCTAGGGCAAATTGCAGTCTGACTGAAATCACCCCAAGGGGGCGGGCTGCTGGTTGGACAGTGACATCGCAGTGATATTAGGGGTGCTGATTAGACAATAATATGAAGACTTAGGCTGGCACAATAAACTCTTTTCAAGCATAGCTGTAAGTGGAAGAACCATTCGGTACCCCCAGTTTTCTCACGTGTCAAATAGATTTTCACTACTCGGTGACCCACCTGCCAAGGATCAAACTCTGATCATTGGTGACTATAGTGAGGAGGGTAGTGAAGTCAGCAGGTATAGTTAAGTGGGGCCAGAGGGGGCGAAATCAAATCAAATCTGAAGTTGTTTGCAAGAAATGAGCATAAGTTTGATAAGATTTTCACCCATGTCGGCACTAATGACTCATAGCTTCAGTCCAACTAGAACAATGTCAGACACTGTAGTTTTCTCTGGCCCCCACCCAAATCAGACCAGTTATGGCATGTATAGCATGTTGTCATTTAACAGCTGGCTATTAAGGTGACGTCCCCTTTCCCCTTTTTGGGGAAAGGATGGTATGATAGAAAGAGATGGCATTTATCCCACTTTGAGTGGTGCAGCTCTTTTATCTAGAAACATGGCAAAGTTTATGTACCCAAAATCATGACCTCTCCAAGTTGAGACCAGGTCACAGAGCTGCAGTCCTCTGCACTTGCTTCAGGGCAGTTTTCCAGCCATTACTGTTATGATAATGATAAATGTAACAATTATTCCATAGAGACTGTGTTCCCCAACCTAAACCTCACATAACTGTTCACACACAAACAAACAAAAAAGAGGTGTCAATTATAATAATTATATAATTATATAATAATAATTAAAATTAAAACCTCAAATGAAGAAACTTCAGATAATTATCAGATCACTGACATCTTTATTTTATATGTTTTATTTTATTATTTTTATTTTATTTATTTTATTTTGTTTATATTTGTTTTTATTTATGTATTTTTGTTTGTATCTATCTTTTTTATGTATCTTTGTATCTACTTTTTGTAACTGCTATTGGAATTCTAATTTCCCTGAGGAGTTTTCCAAAGGGATTAATAAAGCGCTATCTAATCTAATCTAATTTTTATACTAGTGAATTATCTTGTATCAAAAAATCACATCTATTTGTTTTGTGTAACTGAAACATGGCTGTGCCAGGAGGAATGTCGGTTTAAATTGATCCACTCCCCCTAATCATTTAAATACTCATGTACCACAAGACACAGGCCGTGATGGTGGCGTAACGGCTATTTTTAAGTCTTGTCCCCCTATCAATCCTAGACCAAAGGCAAATTACACTTCTTCTGATAGCCTTGTTCTTAGCTTATCTCATACTGATTCAAAACCCTGTCAGCCAGTCTTATTTTTGATAATTTACTGCCCTCTAGGCCCTTATTCTTATCAGAATTCTCTGAATTTATATCGGCCTTAGTCCTTAGCACTGATGAAATATTGATTGTAGGTGATTTTAATATACATGTTGACAAAAAAGGATAACCTTAGCTCTGCTTTCATGTACTTTTGCAGATTCAGCCATAGGTACAAAGAAAACTGTTCTGTAAACCAAACAGGACAGATCACAAGTTGCCTGGTGGGGCAGATGCATTAACTGTGAGCCCATGTCTGCAAACATGGGAGCCCATTGTTATCATGAATGGGAATTAGTAACACGGCTTCAAACACAACACCTTGTTGCTGCAGAGGGGTGAGTCCTGGGACCTGTTGCACAAAACCAATATAAGGGATTAAGCCAGGATATCTTGGTTATCCTGGATCAAGTTATCCGTGATCTGGTTGCACAAAAGTGGGATAGGGGAAACTGGGATATGTTTTGACATAAGTTACTATGGAGATTTATTCTGTGGAGCTAGCCTGCTCCAGACCAGGCGAAGTTCCAGGATCTCATCCCTTTCTCAGTCAACAGTCCCCAAAAATGGAAACCAATATTTATTCCACTGCCCACTACACGTCATGGTCACATTCAACAAGACCCACTGTCATTATTTAAACAATTTGTGATCATTAATTTAAATCATTTTAGATAAATTATGATTTTAGAGAATTTTGCACTCATTAGATAAGAGTTATCCATAGAATATATATAAAATGCACATCCCACACAAGTTAAAATAAAAGTCAAAGAGTAACATGATGATATTTCTTTATTGAATAAGGATAAATCAGAGCAGGTAAACCATCAGCTCCTTTCAAACTTGAAGTCACACAGTGCTCAACAAGATAAAAGCACAGAATGAAAGCATATTATGAAACACAAGAATAAATGTACATTCAAAGGGCTGTATATAACACATCCCACATGTTTGCTCACTGAAATAAATGCAGGACAATTCCAAACACAACAAATTAACAGACACATGAATGGATGCAGTAGCCTCTCTGCAGGCCTGTATACAGCACAAACATCTTAGCAGGCCAAATTAATTTAAAAGTAAACACATTTGTCTGCCATTGCAGGCCATATTTAACGTACATTTACAGCATGCATAACTAAAACAATTTGAAACATATTTGTCTCAGTCATGCAGTCGTCATGCGTGAAGATGGCAGCATTGTCCCAGTCTATGTGTGAAGGCACTCTGGGGGTCTCTCTTTCCTCAGGCAGGCCACACTGTAGAGCAGTGGTTCTCAACCTTTTTGAGTCACGACACCCAATTTATCATGCAGTGGTGTCCGAGACCCCGCGACCCCGGCCCCCCCCCCCGTCATGCGCACATTGGCTGCGTCATAAAGCTCCAAAGTTTCATCCACTTCCTCCACTTGCGTCGTTCACTTGCGTCTTAGTCTCTCCCACCAGAGATGCATGGCAGAGATTCAAGGAAATCAAGAAAGGAGAAAAAGATTTGTTTTAAGAGAAATGAGATGTCCTTTCCTCCAGAGCGTCACATGAAGCGATTTAGTGATGACAGCATCAGCTGATCACATCTGGATCATCTGTGAGTCAGCTCTAACAGCTGTTTGTGTGTCTGCACATGTGAGCTGGAATAACTCTAATAAATAGTTACAGTGTTTTGTCTGTGATTTTAACATGTTTAACAAACACTTTCACATGAAGAAAACCTGCACTCTGTTTATTCTGTCCTGTTAGAAGCATACGGATCATTTTACCGGTAAAATGTGTCACTATTAGAGTATTTATTCATTATTTTATTTATTATTTTAACTTTAAATGTGGTCACATATCAATGACAGCTTGAATATTTTTCTCATTTTGATTTTTTCATTGAAAAAAACAAATCTGTAATAGGTGACAAAGATCTTACACTGGATTGCAGTTCTCCCGGTAGCTGAATGTTATCCTGACAATTTTCAGCAGATTTTACTGTAGTTTTTTTTTTTTTAATTGAAGGATAAATCTGTTCAAATTACTTTTGAGATGATTGCATTTTTTCTTTTTGTATTGTAATTTTTTTTAATCAAAAATCTATGATAGATGACAAAGATCTTACACTGGATTCTTCTCTCTCAGGTCCCAGACTGGCATACTAGAAATTTTTGGCAGATTTTACTGTATAGTTTTTTTTTATAATTGAAGGTGAAATTCTGTTCAAACTGCATTGAGACGCTTGCATATTTAAGTCATATTTCATAATTAATTTTTAAAAAATCTATGATGGGTGACAAAGATCTTGTTCTAGATCTGGATTCTAGTTCTCATGGTTTGACAGGATGACAGTCTGGGACCAGGAGAACTAAAATCCACTGTAGGCTAAGATCTTTGTCACCTATTACAGATTTGTTTTTTTCATGAAATAATCAAAATGAGAAAAATATCAAAGCTGTCATTGACCACATTTAAAGTTAAAATAGTTCAAAACTTCTTAGACTGCTGTTTTGTTTTACCTTCGTGTCATTCAATCATAAGTTTTCGAAATATGGGGCAACATTCATCCTGTTTGGTTGCTCCAAGCGTCTGTACCGTAATACCCCATCTAGACGCGCATCGGTTTTTAAGCGGCGGCTGGCTTGACCGGTGTTCTACACATGGCAGGCTGCGGTCTGACAAATGGTTTGTGATTTTTGATTTTTATGCCTAAAGTCTGCCTGAGTTCACATAAAAAGTGAGCTCTGGTGCTTGAAGGGGGCGCTAGAATGTTGCGGTCCAAGTGTTAGGAATTATTAAAACAAAAACATGACAGTAGTCTTTAAGGTGCAAATGTTTTTCCATTTCAACAATATTCCAAATCTGTAAACAATTCACATCAAATTCCATTTCAGTCTATACCCAAAGAAAGCAATAATGGAAACTATAGGCCTACTAGGCAGTTTCTACGAACAAGTTGCAGTATATATAAGTGCAGTATACTGTTACCAAGAAAGTCCAGAAGATGTGTCGACATTATTGTATTCATGGAGGCAGAGTCTGAGGTGGTGCTGCTGCCTTCATTTGTTTTTGCCTCTATGCTTTGCATTTGATGACACATACGGCAGTGCGACTCCTGGTGGCTGGTGTTGCCAGATTAGGTGTTTTTCCCCCTACATATTTAAGACCTGTTTAGGACCCATTTTCAAAATGATTTGGTGACCCCCAGAAATTATCCCACGACCCCCATTGGGGTTGGGACCCCAAGGTTGAGAATGGCTGCTGTAGAGGACAGCACAGGCCACAGTGATGTCACATGGCCTGTCTGGGCTGACCCTCAGGTGGTTAAAAAGCGTGCATTTAGGAGGCCAAAGGTCATTTCTATTCGGACTCCTGTCCTGGCATGGGCATGACTGCATGGCTGCTGTGCTCCTGAGGATCTGTAAACGGTGTTAGGAGAAAAGGCTGGCAGGCATACACTCTGCCCCCCAGCATCGCTCCAGAGAATTTAATGGTGAATACAAAATGTCGTCATCATAACCTCAGAAATAGAGAGACATTCTTGACACAGCCATGATGTTAAAAGTGGTTATCAATAGAGTCTGTGTGGCTCACCTTATGATAGGTGCATGTAGATTGCAGAGGTCAGTTTGCCATACCATTGCTGATCAGGCAGTCAGCATTGCAGACCACCTGAAACTATAAAATGTAGCCTATTAAACCACTCTATGTACATCAAAAGCAATGCACAGTGTTCATTAAATGACAATATCAAAAAGTCATGTTCACCTTAACATTAAAGGGGACATATTATGCAAAAGCCACTTTTTTAAGGCTTTTGAACACATTTTGGGGTATTTGGCCTTCCTCCCAGCCCACAAAATGTGATAGTAGACAACAAAACCTGTATTTAGCATGCTGCATAAATGTAAATTGCTGTTCCACAAATCAGCTCCACAAATCATCTTAAGAACTGACAAAAATAAAGAATACAAGGCAATCAAATTTCTGTTTATAATAAATGGTAACACGGATATTATCTCAGATAAATCCAGCATTACAAGCAATATACCGCCATTTCATAAAACAGGCGTGCAAACCATTAGCTCATTTTCCAACACAAATCACCAAATAATAAAGTAAAAACCATAAGCACAATAAACCCCAACCTTGTGCCTCCTTGGGGGGTTGCCAGAATACACTTAGCCTTGGAAGTTTTATCATTAAACTGCTATTTCAGCTTTGCTGTCTTACACCGTTTCACCGTTAGCTCATATGTTCCGTTGTTTTCATCCAGCAATACAGAACAAAAATGGCAAAGGCTGTGCTTTCATGGTGATGTTGCATTTGATCAGGAAATATTTTTGTCTGGATATTTTGTAGACTATATTGTGAAAAATGGCAAACATTTAACTGATCAGTAATATGTAAGTCCCCAAATATTTCCTCTTTTTCTACAGCATAAGATGATATAGATAAAGTTTATTTTATTTAAATATTATTCTTTTACAGTAGTTTCACAGAAACCGATGGAAGGATTGATTCCAGTGTTTGGCGCCGAAATGATGGGCTTGATCTTTGGCAAAACCCCAACTCTATACATCCTGGAGTGGTAATCCCTCTTTTCCACTTTTCAGGTTTTTCTTCTTGCATTTGCAGCAGACCACAGTGACAGCAATAGTGAGGCCTATCAGCAGCAGCATGAGGAAGATGGCAGTGGCAATGACAGGCACTGAGTAGACTTGGAAAAAAAACAGAACAATATTCCATTACAAAAACTTTTCTATAAACTAATCCTGAAAGGAAAATATTACTTAAAATAATGCAGGAGATAAAGCATATAAGGGGGAAATGAGAATACACACAACAAAACAAGGCTTTAAGTCCCTACAGTTAGCCTCTTTGACCATCAGTGTTTACAGAACTGATCATTTCTACACTATGCTTGCACTAAGTGTTTTTTTTTTAGCTTCATTGACTCAAGACTTGTTAGAAGACATTGGACACCAGTAGGTGGGAATGTTACCTAAATCATCTCTGAAGTTGGAAACTTGAACTTCGAGCAACTTGTATTCCATATTCTACTCCCCCTCCAAATTCTAGGCCTTGATTTCAAAATTACCTTTATCTGAAAAGAGAACTTCAGAGCACTATGCAAGTTATGCTTATAAAGTTCTGAGAAAATAAAGCTATTTACCAGGGGATTTTGAAGCATCTAATGCTTCAATTTAGTGACAAACTTCATGGGGATCAGGATTTCCTTACCTACAAAAAACTTGGCCCTACCTACAGTGCCAGATCTACCTTTGACTGGTTTATGCCATGGTATAACCTTGTTTGATTTAAGCTTCCATGTCCTGCAAAATCAATTTTCTTTGCATATCATGTTGTTAGAAGGGGAGCAGAAAAACATACCACCTTTTACTTAACTCAGTTTTCAGAGAAATGCTCAATCCCAGCCAACATGTCCCACTGGGCCCTATGTGGGGTAAATGCGGGCTTCCTGGGTACCATGTGGGCATGGACTAGAAGTGGCCAATGGTACTGGGTTCCATGTAGGTTCCATCTGGGCTATGTGGGCATGGGCTTGAACTGGGCAAATGTGGTGGGTGCCATAAGGGTTATGTATGGGCTAAGTGGGCATGGGTTAGAACTGGTCACCCATGTCTGGGTCTCATATAGGCTATATATGGGCTAAGTGGGCATGGGTTAGAACTGGTCAACCATGTCTGGGTCCTGTATGGGTTATGTGTGGGCTAAGTGGGCATGGGTTAGAGCTGGCCACCAATGTCTGGACCACATATTGGCTAAGTGGACATGGGTTGGAACTGGTAACACAAAGGTGGGTTAGGATCAACTTGAAACCCATGTTGGCAAAGTGCCCGGATGTTACCCACTTGGGCTGCTAGAAGTGTGATCTACATCGGTCTCAAAGTGCCCAGTTGGACTCCACTTAAGGCCCATTCAGATCCACTTCAAGACCAAATGGGCAAACACAGGTGATGCCTACATGGGTGTGACATACAGTATATACATGTGTATATATACACTATATTGCCAAAAGTATTCGCTCACCTGCCTTGACTCGCATATGAACTTAAGTGACATCCCATTCCTAATCAATAGGGTTCAATAGGACGTCGGTCCACCCTTTGCAGCTATAACAGCTTCAACTCTTCTTGGAAGGCTGTCCACAAGGTTTAGGAGTGTGTTTATGGGAATTTTTGACCATTCTTCCAGAAGCGCATTTGTGAGGTCACCCACTGATGTCGGACGAGAAGGCCTGGCTCTCAGTCTCCGCTGTACTTCATCCCAAAGGTGTTCTATCGGGTTGAGGTCAGGACTCTGTGCAGGCCAGTCAAGTTCATCCACACCAGACTCTGTCATCCATGTCTTTATGGACCTTGCTTTGTGCACTGGTGCACAGTCATTTGGAAGAGGAAGGGGCCAGCTCCAAACTGTTCCCACAAAGTTAGAATGTAGTTGGGAGCATTCTTCCAGAAGAATGGCCCCTTACCAAATCTGACCAGTGATGACGTGTAGCCGCATTCAACCGCTGGCTATCGAGGTGGTGTCCAGTGTTGGGATCCATGCGCTCTAAAAAGAACATGTCCCTGCAGAAGTTGGCTGACCATCTCACCCCCTCCCCCAGGCTTCACACATAGGTGTGAACCCTGTGATAAGGACAATAAGACCCAGCTCTGCTATGCAGTCTGCGCTTTCTTTTTCTGAACCATGGAGAGAAGGGGACACAGCTCCTCTCTCTCAGCTCTCCCTCAGCTCTTTCTCAGCTTGTAGAAGGAGACACAGAACCTCTCCAGTCTCTTCTCAGGAATACAACTCAAGACTTCTTCCACAGTCCTGCTCAAAGCAGACTATAGCACCGCAATCCTCCTAAGAACAGCAACACAAGACCCTGCTTAAGGAACAGGAGTTCCCAGTCGAAAAAACAATAAACAACACAACAGAGTTAGTATCAAGCTGCTAACTCAAGGGACAAAGAAGCAACCAGTGGTCTTCAGAGCCAAAAGCTGAAGGGCCAGACCGGCCTGGAACCCACTAGGAAACCGCCAAACTTGCAGTACTGGACTTTGCAGAGCAACACCAAAAAAGGACACCTTTTCCTTACATGGACTTGGTAATGTAACTGGGCCTTACAGAGTTTAACATAGCAAGGCTAAGCACAGGACTATTCAGTTTCTACAATCACTGCATTGATTTATTGAATATGCTCTTTGAGCTTAAGCTATAGCCAACTGCTGTGTATTTTAACATTACCTCTTCATATAGCGGCATCAACCTTAAACAAAGAAACCTTTCCTAACCTCCACCACTCCCTATGTGGTCCTGGTTGTAAATGCCTTTGAGCAGCCATCTTGTCTTTGTTCGTCACACACACACCCACACGCACACACACACATACACACTTGTACATAGGACTTTGTTAGGTTAGATATTGCATGTTTCCATGTTTGGTTTGTCAATAAATGATTTTGAACACAAAGTCAGTTGCTGGTCTGTTAATGTTGCATAAGAGTGAATCTTGCCAACCTCTGCTCTGCAGAACTCCAAATCCTTCAACTTTGACTGACAACTGATTAGGTAACTTTGGTTATTTTTATTAACTTAATTATAAATCATGGTTCCAAATTGATAGTCAGTAACCTTTATGAGACTGACTTAATAAATTGACTATCATTTCCCTTTATGGGTGGTGCCCCGAGGTAGATTTAATGTAAATTAAATCCCATTACTTAATGTAAATTATTACCAGTTATTTCTGATTGTCAATATCATTAAGTGACACAGTGAATAGTTGTCCGCTGATCATAAATGCACAACACCAGCAAATGATGTGGGCTTCATTGATAACTGGACATACTTCTGGGGAAAACCTGGTCTGATAGGAAGGTATGGCATCCATCCTACTTTGGCTGGTGCATCTCTCTTATCTAAAAACATGGCAGAGTCATCCTTATGACCCCTCAGAGATGAGACCATGTTGCAGAGCTGCAGTCTTCCACGCTCCTCTGCGCTTGCTTTAGGACAGTTTTCCACCCATTACTGTTATGACAGTTGTGTTCATCACTATGATAACTGCTATGACAGTTGTAATAGTGATGAATATTATTCTATAGAGACTTTGTCTGTCTCCTGACCCAAACGTCACATAGATGTTAGCACAAAAACAAATAAAAAAGGTGTTAATCATAGAAATCTGACTAAAATCAAACCTCAAATGTAGAAGCTTCAAAACATCAGATAATTAGATGTGGTCTCTTAAATATTAGATCACTGAGATCCAAATCTTTACTAGTGAATGACCTTATATCAGAAAATCACATTGATTTGTTCTGTCGAACTGAAACATGGCTGTGCCAGGAGGAATATGTCAGTTTAAATGAATCCACTCCTCCCAGTCACTCAAATACTCATATACCACGCGACACAGGCCGTGGTGGTGGTGTAGCAGCTATGTATCATTCTTGTCTCCAAATCAATCCTAGGCCAAAGGCTAATTACTCTTCTTTTGAAAGCCTTGTTCTAAATTTAGCTCATACTGAATCAAAAACCTGCCAGCCTGTCCTATTTGTGATAACTTACCGTCCTCCAGGCCCTTATTCTGAATTTTTATCAGAATTTTCTGAGTTTATATCAAACTTGGTCCTTAGCTCTGATAAAATACTCATTGTAGGTGATTTTAATATCCATGTTGACAAAGAAAGTGATAGCCTTAGCTCAGCTTTATGTCCTTAATAGACTCAGTTGGTTTTATTCAGGCTGTTTGTGAAGCTACTCATCATTTCAATCATACTCTTGATTTGGTTCTAGCAAATGGCCTTGATGTTAATAAACTAAAAGATTTTCCTGAAAATCCTTTATTATCCGATCACTTCTTAGTAACTTTTAACATCTTCTTAGAGGATTCTGTGTTTTGTAACAAAATTGTGAAGAGTAGAAATCTGTCCAATGATGCCGTGGCTAAATTTAAAGAAGCCATTCCTGCTGCCCTAAACTCAATAAATTGGCCAATTGATAACTGTGATATTAGCTATAGCCCCTCTCAGCTGGATCAGCTTGTTGATGACTCTGCCAGTCTTCTAAGATCCACTTGGACTCAATTGCCCCACTGAGACAAAAACTATTAAACGTCAGAGGACAGCTCCTTGGTTTACTTCCGAAACTTGTGCACTTAAACAAGCATCCCGTAAATTAGAGAGAATATGGTGCTCCAATAAAAGGGAGGAGTCACGTATACTTTGGCGGGAAAGTAATAATAACTACATGACAGCCTTACGACATGCTCGAGCTGCCTACTACTCCTCACTAATTGAAGAAAATAAAAACAACCCTAGGTACCTTTTCAGCACTGTAGCCAGGCTGACACAGAGTCAGAGCTCTATTGAGCCTGTGATTCCTCTAGCTCTCAGCTGTGAGGACTTTATGAGCTTTTTTAATGATAAAATTCTTAAAATTAGAGATAAAATTCAACTCCATGCTTTCACCCGAACCTGACGTACCATTAAATGTAGTCAGACTTGAGTTAGACTGTTTTCCTACAATAAGCCTTCAGGAGCTAAATTCTCTTGACTCCTCCTCCAAACCATCAACCTGCCTTTTAGACTCAATCCCAACTAAGCTGTTCAAGGAGGTCTTTCCTCTAGTTTTTCCATCCTTGCTGGAGACAATAAATATATCTCTATCAACAGGCTATATGCCACAGTCTTTTAAAGTAACTGTAATCAAACCTCTCCTTAAAAAACCTAACCTCGATTCGGGAACATTAGCTAACTACAGGCCTATATCAAACCTTTCATTTACTTCAAAGAGAAAGTAGTGGCTAATCAGCAATGTGACTTCCTTCAAGACAACAGCCTGTTTGAGGACTTTCAGTCAGGATTTAGAGGTCATCACAGCACAGAGAGTGCTCTAGTTAAAGTAACTAACGATCTACTCTCAGCTTCAGATGAGGGACTTCTCTCGGTACTTGTTTTGATAGATCTTAGTGCAGCTTTTGACACCATTGATCATGATGTTTTTATACAGAGACTAGAGTATTTCTCGGGATTACAGGGACTGCCCTAAATTGGTTTAAGTCCTACTTATCTGATAGATACCAGTTTGTACACGTGAACAACAAGTCCTCTGTGTACACTAAAGTAAGTTACGGAGTTCCTCAAGGCTCTGGCTAGGTCCAATTCTCTTCTCCATATATATGCTTCCCCTCTGTGATATCATGAGGAAACACTCTGTTAATTTTCATTGTTACGCTGATGATACTCAGCTGTATGTATCAATGAAGCCAGGTGAGACAAATCAGTTATCTAAAGGACATTAGGTCCTGGATTGCCAAAAATTTTCTTCTTTCTTCTTCTCAGACAAGACAGAGATCAGTGTGCTGGGCCCTCGACACCTTCGAGAAACCTTTTCTAATGATTTAACTGCCATAGATGGCATTAGCCTGACGCCAAGTACAACTGTTAGAAATCTTGGGGTTCTATTTGATCAGGATTTATCCTTTAACTCTCACACAAAGCAAATTTCAAGAACAGCCTTTTTTCATCTTCGTAACATCGCTAAAATTAGGCCTATCCTGTCTCAGAACGATGCTGAAAAGCTAGTCCATGCTTTCGTTACCTCTAGACTGGACTATTGTAATTCTCTTCTATCAGGCTGTCCCAGTAAGTTGCTTAAGACGCTTCAGCTGGTTCAAAATGCTGCAGCACATGTACCGACTAGAACTAGGAGAAGAGACCACATTACTCCTGTATTAGCTTCTCTGCATTGGCTTCCCATAAAATATAGAATAGAATTCAAGATTCTTCTTCTCACCTTTAAAGCTCTCAGTAGACAGGCACCAATTTATCTCAAAGAGCTTGTAGTGCCGTACAACCCCTCTAGAACATTACGCTCCCAAAATGCTGGCCTGCTCGTGGTTCCATCAGTTTCTAGAAGTAGTATGGGAGGTAGAGCCTTCAGTTATCAGGCTTCTCTTCTCTGGAACCATTTAACGACCACGGTTCGGGAGGCAGACACCCTCTCTACCTTTAAGGTTAGACTTAAATTATTCCTCTTTGATAAAGCTTTCAGTTAGGGACCAGCTCATAGTCCATAGTTTAGACACATAGTTAAGATGCAATAGGCTTAGACTGCCGGGGGGATCAGGCACACTGGGCTCTATCCCTCTCTCTCTCACACTCTCTCTTCATATATGCCTCTGCCCCTTTCTGTTTACTCCTGTACTCGTCTCTGGCTCTTGTCTTGTAGGTGGCCTGGGATCCTTGGTGGAGACCGCCTGCTGCTGTGGAGTCACAAAGCCTCAATAACTACAATTACAGACATAACACATATTTGGCCATCTCATTCCAGTTCATAATAATTATAGCTGTTAATGTAGATATTAGCATGATCTTTCTATCCATGGTTGATAAATCTATAGTAACTATCTTCAGCACCACATGGGCATGAGATCCCTCTTGAAAATGAGGTGTCACATCTCAAGAGGTCTACCTTTAATACATTTATAACTAAGGGAGACAAATATGGTAGGGATGCACTTGTGGTCTGGGCACCCATGAGTTCGTCACTACCATAAATTCTTATTTTCAGAAAGACTTTCATTGAGTATACTTCTATAAAATTATCACCACAACCATACAGACATGAGGACCCTCCTGAAAACAAGATGTAGCATGTCAAGAGGCTAACCTCTAATAAATTTGTTTTCAGCAGAAACAAATTTGATGACGACAGATCTATGATTGGTCCATTGATCTGTCACTAACTTTAGTTCTTACTTTAGTCCACTTGTCTCCGCTTACCTCCTTCCTTTGCCCACACACCCAACACAGCATTGTGTGGATTTGCTGTTCATCATGAGACTGGGATCTACTTTCAAGATTTCCTGCTGCTTAACAGAAGGTTTTTTCTTGCCGCCATGATGGAGGGATTCATGATTGGTTATATGGATTCATGTTGGGTGTTGGATGTATATATTTGTATATATATATGTATATGTGTATTTTATATATGTATATATGTATCTATGCATATACACTGCCTGGCCAAAAAAAAAGTCGCCACCTGGATTTAACTAAGCAAATAGGTACGAGCCTCCTATTGGAGAATTACTGCTTGGGCAATTATCTTTCAGCTGGCAACAAGTTAATTAACTCCAGCTGATGCAATGAGTAGCTTCTCATTTCTTGAACAACCATGTGGAAAGACACATCCTGTGGTCGTGGAAAAGATGTTAGTCTGTTTAAGAAGGGTCAAATCATGGCATGCATCAAGCAGAGAAAAAATCTAAGGAGATTGCAGAAACTACTAAAATTGGGTTAAGAACTGTCCAACATATTATTAAAAACCAGAAGAATAATGGGGAACCATTGTCTTCAAGGAAGAAATGTGGTTGGAATAAAATCCTGAATGATTGTGATCGGCGATCACTTAAATGTTTGGCCAAATCAAATAGAAGGAAAACAACAGTAGAACTTAGGGGTATTTTTAATAGTGAAAGTAAGAGCATTTCCA
The DNA here is from genome assembly GCA_037902135.1 of Cetoscarus ocellatus. NCBI lineage: Eukaryota > Metazoa > Chordata > Actinopteri > Labriformes > Labridae > Cetoscarus > Cetoscarus ocellatus. Next base: position 1,386,940 of record JBAMNC010000769.1, read on the forward strand.
CACGCACATTGCAAAGGGAACTCAGGGGATTGGGACTGAACAGCTGTGTAGCCTTAAGAAAACCATTAACCAGTAAGGCTAACCAGAAAAAAGGCTTCAGTTTGCTAGGGAGCATAAAGATTGGACTCTGGAGGACTGGAAGAAAGTCATGTGGTCTGATGAGTCCACATTTACCCTGTTCCAGAGTGATGAGGGGTAAGAAGAGAGGCAATTGAAGTGATGAAGAGAGGCAATTGAAGTGATGCACCCATCATGCCTAGTGCCTACTGTACAAGCCTGTGGGGGCAGTGCTATGGTCTGTGACAAACCTTGTGACATTGCAGAAGCTTATCGAAACAATGCCACTGTGAATTTGTGCTGTAATCAAAGCTAAAGCCGGTCCAGCGAAATATAAGAGTGTGTGACCTTGTTTTTTGGTGGCGACTTTTTTTTTGGCCAGGCAGTGTATGTGTATCCATAATATGAAGAGCTTTGTGCTCTATTGTAAAGTGTCTTGAGATAACACTTGTTATGAATTGGGGCAATACAAATAAAGATTGATTGATTGATTGAATTGTCCAAAATGTCTTGGTATGCTGAAGCATTCAGAGTTCCTTTCACTGGAACTAAGGGGCCAAGCCCAGCTCCTGAAAAACAGCCCCACACCATAATCCCCCTTCCACCAAACTTCTCCTGGTAACCGCCAAACCCAGACTCGTCCATCAGATTGCCAGATGGAGAAGCGCGATTCGTCACTCCAGAGAACGCGTGTCCACTGCTCTAGAGTCCAGTGGCAGCGTGCTTTACACCACTGCATCTGACGCTTTGCATTGCACTTGGTGATCACAGTTCCACGCTGGCATTCACTGAGCTCCTGAGAGCGACCCATTCTTTCACAAATGTTTGTAAAAGCAGTCTACATGCCTAGGTGCTTGATTTTATACACCTGTGGCCATGGAAGTAATTGGAACACCTGATTCTGATTATTTGGATGAGTGAGCAAATACTTTTGGCAACATATATATATATATATATATCAGTGTCCAACCCCCCCCCCCCCCCCCCCCCCCCCCCAACAGGATCATGCCCAGAAATTCAAGTCGTAGATTTAAAAAAAAAATCTACGACTACTACAGAGGGCTACTTGTTTAATTTAAGTGATTTAAGGCTTCTAAGTATAGTATACATTTGACACTGTTTATTTTTTACTATTAATGATTCTTAACAATGATCATTACTAATGATAAATGAACAATATGAAAACATCATAATTTTATATGCATCTTGGATAATTTACATACATGTTAAACTTCACTGATACAACAGTCAGGCTTTATGATCTCTTTTTTGTCTAAGTGCATTGTATGGACTCTAGCTGGCGCTAATGGTGATAGGGGTGTGGCATCAGCGCATCAAGTTAAAGTTTAAAAGAAAATAGACAGTTTTAAAATGTAATGCACCTATTTAACTTTTTGGATTTTGTTTTAATGTTAGTATGATTTATTTACAAATCCAGGTACTTGCTTGCAGCTGCTGCTAACCCTACTTTAGAGCATTTGCCTGAAGAAATAAAAATGTAAACAAAATATGCTATGACAACCAGTGAATGCTCTGTTACTTGCTTTAAAAGAAGCTGAAACTGTCATGGATTCTGTGTTCAGCTTATGAGATTGAGTATTGCTTATTGCATTGGAGTAAATATATTTATTAATTATAATTAAGTAACTTTTTGTATGGCTTGCATACTGTATACATTTCAAATTGTAAAGAAGTTTTGCCCTCTGGCAATGTGGGTAATTTTAATATGGCCCTCTTGGTTACCAAAGTTACCACACCTGTTTTGCACCCTGTTTGTACTGCCTGGGTTTCCCTTTTTTCCTTTTGCCACTCTACTCAATGCAACTGACCCACATTCCTATCTTTGCAGTTGCAGGGCCCACAGGTCGGCAGCTCTATGGTCTCTGTTCAGGCTTAGCTCAAACAAGTTCCCAGTCTTTAAAATTGTACGTATTTATGATGTTTCATACCTACTGTGCTACAACTTACAATTAAAAAAACACTGTATTTGTAATAAAATGTTATTTTGATATACTAAGGGACAGCAAACTGCAGCTGACAATCTGTGTTTTGCTTTCCTAAGCAGTTGGACATCTGTAAATGTGCATGTTTTAATATATTTTCAGCTTTGAAGCCATGTTTATTGTTGAAGGTGGGTGAAATGTTTTATCCTGAGCTCAGGAACACTCCATTCCAGAACAACATTTTGTGCAAGGCGGAATTGAAATGACTCTTTGTTTTTGTTTCACTCTGTTTCTTTCGTTTGGGTTTTACTGGCATGGCCTCTGTTTAAACAGTCTTGTTTGTTTGCTTTAAGAGAAAAACAATGACTATGTTATGCCAAGCTTTGGAGAGATCAAGACAGCTCACCTTCAAAAATGGACTTGCTGTTGTCATTGGAGCACTGGGTCATGCTTAGCTCTCCTAGCTGCTTGCTGATGTTGCGACTGGAGATGTAGGCTTGGATGTTGAAGCAGTAGCTTTCTCCCCTATCCAGATCAGTGAGCTTTATCAGATTAGTCTTAGAGATGTGAACTTTCTACAGACAAAAAAGAAAACATACTCATATTATCTACTCATGTTTAAAAGACTCATATTGTAATTTCTGCTATGACTCACCTTTCCAGTGCTCTTATTTTTGCGATAGATGACTTTATACTGTAGCTGGTTGGAGAAGATGTCCCTGATGTTAAGCTGATGGCCTTCTTTAAACAGGGCCGTGAGTGGGTCAGTAACATACAGGGTAGTGGTCCTTTTGTCTTCACTAACATCCAGCTTGAAGTCAGGCCTGCCTATATCAGCTTTGAAGAAGACAAAAGGAGTCACAGTTTATAGGGCTCTTCACCTGCACTGACCTGCTTGAAAAGGAATCTTAAATGTTTTAATGGACTGTGTTGCAAAAGTAAAATCTTGATTTTGTTTTAGATGTTAATAATGTAATACAACTCTTTTGGTAAAAGAACCTACTGTCTTTGTAAGGGCAGAATCGCGGTGAGGTAGTGTAAGGAAACTCAATAAGGTCAGATGTAGCTCCAAGCAGGGGTTCAGACAAGACATCAGCAGTGTAGCAAGCTTTCAAGTCTATTAAAGAGCCGGACAGATCGCACACTGTCCCTATGGATCGGATACAGTGAGGGGTCCTCTGTTTATTCCCACCAACCCTGAAACAAAACACATTGATACAAATGATGGATACAAAAATCCAAAAATTAGAAGGGAGATTGAATTGGGAAAGATGTTCTAACACCTCAGTTAGGAGTCTCTTGCACTTCAGCCACTCCACAGATGGAAGTCAGTGCCCTCAGAACAGGACTGATAACACATACGAAAAAATGCTTTAATAGATTACCAAAAAGAAGGGCAATTCCAAAGAAACAACTGGAGTTTACAATCCACTTAAATTTTTTTATTCAGGTACTTTTTTATTCAGGACTTAAGTTTCGACGTGACCTGCTCCTTCAACAGAAGTTTTGTTTGTTGTTTTATTTATTTATTTATCTTTAAAATCTTATTAAGTTTTTTGACTATGATGAAGATGCAAGGTACGTCGAAACTAAGTCCTTTCACCTGAATAAAATATGTAAAGTGACTTGTGTGCTGCAGTTTTTTAGGAATTGCCCTTTTTATGAATCCACTTCAGTGTTTTTTGTTACATTCTAACACATGCTGGCATGGTGTTGTTTCTCTTCTTACCATATTAAGATTGAGGCAAGGCATGCAATGTAAAAGTAATGAGAGAAAAAAATACAAAGAAACTAACCGACAACAAGCAGAATTTAAAGCAAAATAACTCTACAAGCATACTTAAACAGAATGATAAATCCAAGCACAAGAAGAACCTTCTCATATGTCATACAAATACCAGCCAATTGAAGAACCCAGCAACATGAAATAAGACCATGAGGACCAGCGATAAAAGATAGAAACAATAATAAAAAGGCAGCAAAAAAGAGGTAGTAGCAGAAGACAACAGAATAGAAAACATTTGAGAAAGTTAGCAATAAAAGCAGCAGTAAGACAAGAAAATAACAAGAATGAAAACCTATAAAATGAAGTAAAAATTCATACCGAATAGAACTACATAAATAAATTGGTTATGACCCCAAAACAATAAAAGGGGAAAGGAACCAATAAGATTAAAGAACAGTACAAGACAAACGAATAAGACAGAGAAAAGCAATGGTCTATTTGACTAATCAAAGCGCTTTTAATCCACAGGTCACATCTACACACCTACATCTCACATTCATTCACTGATGGCTGAAGTTCATATGTAATTTGTCAACTGGCAATTGCTAACACATTCTTGCCCCTTCATACTCATTTACATGCCACTGAGGCAATATCACAAGGCAAATCTGTATAAATTATTCTTTTAGTGATTTTTTTTTTAAAAAGTGACCATTTCTACATTTGGGCATCTCCTTGGGCAGGTGGTTACAAAGTCATGGAGCTCTAATAGACAAGGTACAACCACCTTTTGTTTTGAGTCTCAATTTTTGGAAAAACCAGGAGGCCTCAAGATCTGAGGCTGTGGGCTGACTCATAAAAAACAATAGTTTGGAGGTATAACCCGGAGCCAGACCCATAAATTCTTTTTAAAGTGATTGGCAAAAATCCATTCTAAAACTAACAGGAAGCTAACAATCAGGATATGTGATATTGTCCGTCAAAACCAAATAAAAGCCTAGCTGTTGCATTTTCAAGAAGTTGGAGATTTTTTATTATATATTAATTGCAGTAATCCTTGTCTTTAAAATTATTGGGGTACAAATTATTCTTTATGTCTGGTTGGGTGAGTATTTGTTATATTTCTTCAACTGCAATTAATGTAAAGTGAGATTAGAATCAAATATAACTTTGGAGTAGAACACTGCTGTTTGCAAAAATAACCTTGTAAAACTCAAACTTACAACATGCCGTCACTTTCATCTTTACTTTATTAAATGATCTAAGTTTGTTCAATTGTTAGTAATCCTTTTCATCTCATACATGTATAACCTCAGGGGTCCAACAAATGTGATAGAGTGCCCCTCATACACACTCTGATTCCTTGTCTCTTGGTATTTGGGTCTTGTCACCCTCTCCACTTTTCCAATCTCTTATCCATCTTTAGCTCTTCTGTCTAAGAGATGCAAATTGCATTAAATAACTTAAAATATGTAAACTACATTTTTAATCACCATTCCTGTTTTTTTTATAGAATATAACGTCATCCTGCTACCAGTAATATTTCACTTTATTTTAGCACCCAGCTAGGAATGAAATACCCTCTCTTAAAAGAACACACAGGTGAGGTTTTGTGTCATTGCACTTACTTAGAGAACTCCACAGTGTAGGAGTAATCATCCAAGGGTTTTGGCTGCCATGTTAAAATAGTTTTAAAGTTGGTTGATTTCCAAGTTACATTCTGTGCCCTGGGATAGGAGCCTGCAAAACAAACAAAGGATATTTCTTTGAATGAACTTGTCACTTTAACACCTTTAAACAGAGTTTAAATAATTCAAGGGAAGAAGAAAGTTAATAAAAAAGCACCACATTTGCAAATTCACTGTCTGAATCAAAAAGCTGGCCAATGTCCCTACTTCAACCATAAGAGAGGACTACCTGCATTTATCTGATGTTTAATTTTATAAACACTAAACTGTTAATTATGTGGCAAATGTGTTGCTCAAACTATTTCCTGACATTTCCTTTGTATTTCTTTTCCACGTGAAACGTATACATATTAGATGTAAGGAGTAGAACTTAAAAATTGTAGAGAAAAGGCGTTTTAAATGTATTTTCACTCATGTATCTTCATGGGTTATATTCAGTATTTATCCCCAAATGTCTACATTTTTCTTTAGGAATAAATAAATACGTCTTAACAAAAAAAAATCTTTTCAGAGCAGTAGCTTTATCGGCTCTATTTTCTCCACTTTTCACTCCATATTGTAGGATTCTATATGATGTACCCAGACAGTGTTCTTTTTCTTTTTACCTTTTGATTCCTTACCTTTAACTTATGAATTAAAATATATGCACCACAACAAACAGTTATAACAATATATTTTCATAAAACCTTTCTATGCTGATGGTAGGCTTCTGTCGCTGAAATAACACATAGATAATTATGCCAGAATCCCTCAGGGAGCAAGTTACTTGTTTGAGTTTTATTATGGATTGTCAGATTATTCAAGTCAAAAGGACAAGAGCGCGAGCTTCCAGGACCCACCTGAGGCCGAGAACGTGAAGAAAAACAGCACAGCACACAGAACTGTTGGTAATCCGATTGTTATCATGGCGATTCGATGTCCAATTGTTTTGTCTGCTGTTGTTCCGATCCAAAGTATGTTTTCAGAGCCGTCTCGCTTTTCTGTCTTGATGAATACGGAGTATAGTTGACGGGTTAAGTATCGTACACCACCGCTTATAGCAATGAAACCTCGTGAGAGTTGTCCAAATAAGGAACGTCCGGCATTGTCGTCACCAGACTAGTCAGAATACACACACCACAGTGCATGCCTCTCTTGCTGAGGTCATTCGGCGGATACAGTGGGACGTTCTCTGAAATTGCGGCTCTTTCCAGTGCACAGTAACTCAGCCGTATGACAAAGAATAAAAGATTTACTGCAAAGTTCCATACATTTCATGGGTGTACTCCAAATAACCAGTTAGGAGACAGGCATAGAAAAGTTTAGTTAGGTGGTGGTTGTATGAAATTTAAATTGATTCTGCCAATCCGTGGCTATTATTGATTAACCTAAGGCTCGGTGCAAAGTTACTGGGTTAATTACCTGAAAATGGCAATTGCAATTAAAAAAACAATGTTTTTGTTTCAGGATGAAAGGTAGCAATGTTTAGGATCCATTATCTTATTCTTATACTGTGGTTAGAGACGTTTGAAATATGACTGTTTAACAACTGTAACATAAATCCCAGGCAACAGAATTGTCTCGTTTAGTCTACCTTTGTTACTGTTGAACCTATTTTTAATGGCAACACAATGCTGTGCCCCACACACAATTGCAGCTGTTGAATTTGCAATGTAACAATAATTGAAAAGTAACTTGGGGTCTGATATTAACACTGAGATTAAATCAATGGTATGTCCATCTGTTTGCAGCCAGAGATACTGTACGGCAGACATATCATATTTCAGACATTTCAGAGACATTTTAAACTAATGAAGAAAAGAAAACCACTTGTAGTTTGCAAATGTTTTTTAAAAATGGGGTTTTGTTCCTTCATACAAAGTACTGGCTGGAAATGTGTCTGGCACTATGCCTGACCTTTCCTATCATCCTCATTATCAGTCTTCCTCCTTCTTTTTGTTGAGGGGCCAAGCTGCCACATAGTTTGTTGCTTTGAATGCCAAGGCGCCACAACTCCATTCAGTTTTTTTTTTTTTTTTCATAACGTTTAATAGAAGCCAGATTCATCATCTCATCTTGTAAAGAACTGAACTGTACAGAGAGATTGGTTTCATTTAACCTTATTTTTAAGGATCTTAATTCCAAAGATTTTGTTTTATTCAAATAACTTGCAGTAAATATGTTTATGACAGTACTAATAAAAAACAAAGACTTAATATTTTGTGTACAAAGAATGGACTGTCAAGTAAAATTGTAAGAAGTAACTCTAACATACAGTAGTCAAAACAAGCAGAGCTTTCCCAGACAGACGCAGGTACATGCGAAGAATGTGTCATGAATGCGCTCTCACACATCCTTATTGATTAACCAAGCTTACAAAGCTATCAAAATTGTAGCAAAGCTGCTTTAGAATTAACTTAATCGACCATGCTCTTTTAACCAAAATAAAAAAGTGTAAGATCCACGACCAGTGTTTATACATATACACTTGTCCGACAAGTCCAGAATGTATGTGTTAAATCCAACAATCAAAAACTGGTCATAACTGGCAGGAACCTGACAGCCATTAACCCCTAAACTCAGCCTTTTTTTAAACACATCAGAAATGTATCCATCCATCCATCATCTAGTTATACTCAGGGCCTCAGGGTCACTGAGGCTGGAGCCTATTCCAGCAAGGGGCGGGGTATACAGGGAAAACTCCGCACAGAGAGGACTCTACCAACACCTGGAGTCAAACAGGCAACCTTCTTGCTTTTCAGTAGTATGACATGCTGCACCATTGTGCAGTCCGGGTCTGACTTTTAACTCTGTTATATGACTCTAAATAAAAACATGAAGTGACCCATGAATACTTGAGGTAGCATATGATTTAACACTAAGTTTCATATAGAATAATAAATGGTATCAAATGAGTGTTATTGATACTTTTTGAAATAATATCCACACAGTATCATGCTATGGTTTTACTATCTTGCAATAGCTTTCAAAAAGAAGGGACATTAACACAGGCAGGTACTTTTCCTGGAGATTTAATTTAGTCAGAAAACAACTATGTTTTTATGGACTGATTGTTGAACTGAAAGTATTCATACGAGCCAAGCTGTAAGGAGTTGTTGTTGCCTTAAAAGTTTAAAGAGAGAAGTCTGATTTTTTTAAGTGGTGTGCAGTCTTCACTTCTCTTGTTTGTTGAAAGGTCCAAGGAAAAGGAAATGTCTTCCTTGATTCTTGGAGAGAAACAAAGGCCTGTGAGACTGGACGTCATCCATCACTTCCTGTTATGTTAGTGTTATAATTATTTATGAGTTAATGCTAACATTTATCCCGATATATCATTTTATGCTAACAGTTATTCAAGTATATCATGTTAAAGCTGATCAGTTCAAACATGTTAGTTCAACAGGTCAAACATGTCATAAGTCAGTAAAAGTGCAGCTTCAGAGAGCTGGGGCCACTTTCTCAGTTTCACATCCTGTGGTTCTGTGTTTTACTGTGCTGCAAGCTCGGTTGAACTTCTGCCTTAAGTCTGACCTTTACCTAGCCGTTATAGCTTTCCCTTTCCTAACACCGCCCCAAAGTGTATAAGATATTGTAACATCCTTTGTCCTGGGCTCTTTTCTGATCATCCTTGGGGGTCGAGCAGATCAGAGACCTTCGCAGCTGAGTGATTTTTTATATTTGTGTATTGCTTTACATATTGTCAATAAATAGTTGGCTAACCGATCTAATCCTAAATTGTGCTTCATTCCAAACTGAACAGTCTAACAACTTGGTGACCCCGACATGATTTGGCCGATTGAGGACCACAATCGGTGGACTCGGAGGAATTCTACACAGACAATTGAAAGAGTGATCACTCAAGAAACAAGGTAAGAAGAAAATCTTTTGATATAAAGTATCAGAATTTCTGCGATTGAATATTCTAAATTCAAATTGCCTGTGATTAGAAGTCCTATGAGTAAGTATTTAATAGTATAAGAATTTCTGCAATTGAATATTCTAAATTCAAATTGTCTGTGATTATACTGTCCTACAAGAAAGTAAATTAATTTTGATCCAATTCTAGTAAAATTATTACTGCAATGAACTGAATAAATATGTAAAGCAGTAGGACAAGATCCACTCATGTAGGACGAGGCTAGCTGGGGCGTCACATGATGAAATGAGTGTATAACTAAGTGAATGAGAGATGATCGGGCCCGAGGTCACATGGATCTGTCCAGTGAAGCGTCCTACTTAAGGTTAAGGTTAAAACTTTTTGACACCAGTATCCCTTATTCAATTGACACATTCTAGGAGTCAGGGTTTTTCTTTTTGCAGGGATATCTGGGGGTCAGGTGTAATCTGGGTAGGGTACCCAGTCCTCATATGAAGGTGACGATTTATGGGGTCTCCTAGTCTATAAGGGTGTAATCAGGGTAGGGTGCCCGTCCTCAATGAAGGTGACAACCTGTACGAGGTGTCCGAGGGTATAGTATATAGTTTAAGACGTAATTACAGCAGGGTGCTGGTCTCCCAATAATTGAATATAGGGTATCTTCAGGAGTACTCACAAGAGACGGACGCTTATGTGTGGTTTCCAGTCAGTTTTAATAAATTGAGGTCATATGTGGAGCGTACTGGAGATTACAGATCCAGGAATTCGTCAAAGCAAATTGACCATCAACTGATTGTTCTGTGGGGCGGGGTTGGTCAAAGGTTAGAGGCATAACTAATAAGTTAGGGTGCGTGGTCTGAACTAAGAATAACAGTGAATTCCGGAGGGCCATAGGTGAGACGCCTGGCTCCAGGAGCGAGGTAGAAGCTTGCTCACGCCTCCTGAAGGATCTGGTATTGCACCATTCAAGGAACAGATCACTCACGTGTATAATATATTCTTGTGTGAACAAAACTGGTCCCCCAGACAGTTTTCAAGCATGTGTTTTTAACCTGTGGGAGGTTATGAAAGATGAACATGAACCAAAAAATCAGAAGGAGGAAAAAAGGAAGTCAGTGGACTGGGTGACAGAATTGATGGAGAGAGGTAGTCTGTTAGAGGGAGACTACACTGAAAAAAAAATAAAATAAAAAAATAAAACGATATATTAAAATTGATAAATGCCCAGTATACCGTTAAAAGAGCATACATATTTAGTCCAAAAACATTAAAATCAGATAGTTTTAAGATTAATCCCTGTAATATCAGGATATGCATTATTAATTTGAGGAATTTTGGAACCAATTCTATCTACAGTAAATTGATGTTAAAATGCTATTTTTTCCATGAACAAGAACAAAGTTATAACATATAAAAATTAGGCTCATAAAACTTTATCTATAATTATTTATCATTCTAGAGAATTAGTATATAAAACAACAACAACAATGACACAATGTATAAACAAAATATGTACTTGGAAGTACTACAAACTGGCAAAAAGACAGGGGAAGACATGAGGTTAAAATACATGAGGTGATCGGGGTGATTTGACACATCTAGCAACGATAAGGGATCAGGTGTGACAGAGCTAGACAGGAAGCAAAACTAACAGGAACATAGAAAGGCAGGTGAATTTTTAAAATAAAACAAGAAGCACAGGCCAAACATGAAACATGAAAACACAAAAGGCAACCTGACTAAAACAGGATCATGACAGAAGACGATCAGTAATAATTGGACTGAGGTCAAAATCATTAAACTTTGTAACTGTTTCTTGCAAATGAAACAAATGTTAAGATAATTTTGGGATACATTCAATTTGGGCAATATATACAGTGTTTCTTTAAGGTAGAAGTGAACTAAAGGAAGAAGTTTGTCTGATTTATTCATGATAAGTCAGACAAACTGTAAGACAATAAATTGTCATTAAAAACAGAACATTGATATAATCTTGAATTAAGTTTAATTGACTGTGACTTTAAACATAAAACCGAAAACTACTGAAAAAGAAAAATCTTTAGAACTATTAGTATATCATAGTTTTACTTGAAAACAGGAAAGATCCGTACAATATTACAGCGTTCAGAAAAGATCAGTATCAGGAAGTGATGAAACATGCAAAGAGCTTGGCTTACCAAGTACAGAGAGACTATGACAGAAGAAAGAAGTTGGGTCAGTGACAAATAAGAGTTTGCATGATGAGCAATTAAAAAATGTTTTAATAAGTTGTTTTAAAAGCTTGCATCTGGTTTGCAATATATATATATATATATATATATATATATATATATATATATATATATATATATATATATATATATATATATATATATATATATTTGTATTTCTTTTGGTTTCATGTAATTTCAAATAGCTTTTGAACCATTTTTATAAAAGAAACGATGGATTTCCCCTGAAGATGTCAAGTGCTGTTACCACAACAGAAGGATAAATATTAAGTATTTATTTCCACCTAAAGTGTATGTAAGTGTACCTATTAAAACAGTGACTCAATTTTAATTTATCACTTTTCACTTACATTTTAAGGATTATTTTAAAAGTCAATTATTTGCGTTTTTGCAATGTAATGCAGGACCAATACTGAAAATCACTTTGTGTTTTCTAAACAGTGTTTGACAAATTATGTTTAAACTGTTAAAAATGTTTTAGTACATTGCACAAGAGGGTTACATCTTATTCCCCATGGATTTTCCTGGAAATTATAAATCTTTTATGAAAAATACAGGTTACAAAAATTGACAAAAACAGTTAGACCACCTGACCATGTTGCTTTTACAGAAGAAACTGGCACTTAAATCCAAGTATGTCTGCCAACAAGTTCAATTGAACTTGTGCTTTTATTATTTTCAATGAAGAAAAAACATCAACTACACGAATTTGATGTTTTTTATTAATTAATTTAAGAATTAATAAATGGCCCTTGCTGCAGGATCTGCATGGCTCATGCTCTGTGTTGAGCCACTTTTTCTTTGCTTGATAATGGCATCTATAGGGTAAAAAGAGGCTCTATTATATTGCAATAATCATGAAACAATAGAAAGTTTATAAATGTAATTCTACAGGTCTAAATTTAAATCTTTGACAAACATTTCACGTTTTTGGATTGTCATATCTTTTTAAAGCTGCTGTTCATTTTCAACATTGCCATTGTTCATCTACTGCTTCTACATTTATGACACTAATTATATTCTTGTATACAGAGCTTGAATGGAATACAGATATGTATTTATTTTATATTTAATATGAATTAAAGCAAAAATAATAAAGCCATGCAGAATAATGATGTTACTCTAACCTCCCAGAGATTTGTTAATATAAGTTGTGGATACATCACCACTTTTTCTAAGAATTCTAACACTTAAAAATAGTTCCACGTAGACCATAATTCACATTATATCTTTAATCGGCATCAAAAACTTATGTTATTTGCCAACATCAAATGATGTAACACATAATACAATTTGATATTTCAATTAAAATTCAAATTCATAGGCATTAAGATGGATACCTATGTAAACACATGGCCTTGATGTGAGGATTTCAGACTGATTTTTTTAAAATAAATATTTATTTTTACAAGTTACTTTTAATAATACGTGGTTTTCTAAGGTCATACCATTTGAGATGTAACCCTAAACACACCTGACCATACCCTAAAAAGGTAAAATTATCAATATTTCAAAGACAGCTAACCTTGGCATGAAGCAGTTAGGTAATTTGTGAATTTATTTTCAAATTTTAACCTTTTTGAATTTAACTAAACCATGCGAACACAAAAAATAGCATAATGTCACTGACCCAGTAAAAAAAAACAAAAAAACAATAATACTTATAATACTGATATTGAAGGGAGCTATCAAACACCTTGCCGGTTGCAAGTGGTATTTTTCTAGAATCATGAGAATGATGCAGCCAGTTCAATTAGAAACTAATAATAATCATACATTTTATTTAAAAGTGCCTTTCTGAGCACTAAAGAACACTTTACAAAGTAATTAAAAACAAAATTAAAATAAATAAAACAAAAGAGAAGGAGTGATATCTGTGCTTGTTTGTCTGTTTGTCTAACCCCTCCCTTGTGTTTCCTGTTTCTGTTACTAGATGGAATATTCGTGGCATCCATTCCGACACCCTAGATGGCACTATGTGCTTCAAATTGAAAAATACGTTGACCAACTTAACATGTTATACCTGAAACTGAGCCCATGGATTCACAAATCACAGTGCTCACTCAGCCAGCACATTGACCCACCTGACTGCACACTGACTGAGGTGCACACTGACCTGACGGACCTACCTGACCCCTCTGAGGCTGCAGACTCAGAGTTAATTGTATATATCCTGTAGTTTTACACTGTGTCTTAACATTGTGGCATTAATCACCGTTTCCTCCTTAGCTATGGTGCCGTGTAGGGCCTGCACTATCTGCCTTGCAGTCCTTGAACTGCGATGACATGCTTAATTTTGATTTTTCTTGCAGTTTTCCTAACCTGGCTGTGGTATGAGCTACAACTCTGAGATATCTTACAATGTATACACTGTTTAAAATGTATAACCCCTGTCATTGAGCACAGGCTTCCAGGTATAACCCCTTTCTTTTCCATGTCCTGAGTCCATGTTTCACTGACTGATGATGAGGAGGGTGACAACATCCCTGATGTCTTAATCCAAGCTGATGATGACACCTATGAAGATGCTCTTGGCAACCCCAATTTGCTCATGCTCACCAACTTGTAAATATCAGAGCCTGAAGAGGATGATGTTGAGTTACCCTCCATCCACTGGTGTCGAGTTTCCCTCCACCCTCACACGTTTTCTCTTCATTGACCATTACAGGGGGATTGATCCCCCCACTTGATTGACAAATATGCACACACATTGGAAATTGGCTCCTACACACATCTCATATCCTCTGACGAAGATTCTTCCTGTGCGTTTCATCACCTGTGTTACATTATGATCTCCTCATCTACTGCTTTCACCCTGTCAGTGTGTGCTTATATTATTAATCTACGTTATCTGCCTTTTCTACATTAGAGTTGTTATCAGAAGTGCTTAATGGTCTTATGATCTCAGCTGAGCGGTGCTCTGGCTGATAGTTGTTATGTTAATGTGAAGGTTTAGTTTGTATTTTTTATACATGCATTTATACCTGTTTATTTATATGCTCATTACCCTGCACTCATTGTTGTTATGTTTGTTGTCCCCTGACAGTCACCCATCTGCTCCCTTAAGGAACCCTATTTTGGCACTTTAAGTCATCCCTACTGTCCCTCTCAACTCTGCTCAGCTATGGAATGCAGATACGTATATGCCAGCGTGTCTGTGGGAAGTAGCTCACCCCTCTCCTGATTCCACAGTGGTGAGATATGAGAGGTTTCACTTGTGACCTAGATGAAGAAGAAAGGTTTTCTAGGTGCTACAGTTAACACACATCGTTAATTACATCACATAATTGCGTCACAGAAGACCCGACGCTGGACCCCCATATCTGCCATGTTATGTATATGAGTTGAAAGTCTTATTGCTTATTTGCGGAGTTGTGGCCAGTCGAGTTTGAAGATGGTTTAAAGCTCCCAAGGACAACAGATTCTTGGCACAGGGACTGAGATGTACCCCTGGTCAATACTTATCGCTCCCAGGCTCGGGGCCTGTACGTTGGGGTTTACCCCAGTAGACGAGAGGGTAGCCTCCCTCCGCCTTCGGGTGGGGGGACGGAACCTGACTGTCGTTTGTGCTTATGCACCAAACGGCAGTTCAGAGTATCCACCTTTTTTAGACTCCCTAGAGGGGGTGCTGGAGAGTGCCCCTTCTGAGGACTCCCTCGTTCTTCTGGGGGACTTCAACGCTCACATCGGCAATGACAGTGCGACCTGGAGGGGCGTGATTGGGAGGAACGGCCCCCCCATTCTGAACCCGAGTGGTGTTTTGTTATTGGATTTCTGTGGACACCATGAACACCATGTTCGAACATAAGGGTGTCCATATGTGCACTTGGCACCAGGACACCCTAGGCCGCAGTTCGATAATCGACTTTGTAGTCGTATCATCGGACATATGGCCGCATGTCTTGGACACTCGGGTGAAGAGAGGGGCGGAGCTGTCAACTGATCACCACCTGGTGGTGAGTTGGCTCCAATGGTGGGGGAGGATGCCCGTCAGACCTGGCAGGCCCAAGCGTGTTGTGCTGGTCTGCTGGGAACGTCTGGCAGAGTCTCCCATCAGAAAAAGTTTCAACTCCCACCTCTGGGCGAAGTTCGACCATGTGGCGGGGGAGGCAGGAGACATTGACTCCAAATGGGCCTTGTTCCGGGCCTCTATTGTTGAGGCGGCTGATCGGAGCTGTGGCCATAAGGTCATTGGTGCCTGTCGTGGTGGCAACACCCGAACCCGCTGATGGACACCGGCGCCGAGGGATGCCGTCAAGCTGAAGAAGGAGTCCCAACTGGCCTTTTTGGCCAGTGGGACTCTGGAGGCAGCTGACAGGTACCAGCAGGTCAAGCGGAGTGCAGCTTCGGTGGTGGCCAAGGCAAAGACCCGGCAGGGGAAGAGTTCGGTGAGGCCATGGAGAACGACTTCCGGACGGCTTCGAAGAGATTCTGGACCACCATCCGGCGTCTCAGGAGGGGGAAGCAGTGTGCAGTCAACACTGTCTATGGTGGGGATGGCTGTTGACCTCGACTCGGGATGTCCTGGATCGGTGGAAAGAATACTTCGAAGACCTCCTCAATCCTACCAGCATGTCTTCCAGTGTGGAGGCAGACCTGGGGGACTCTGTGGTGGGCTCTGCTATCTCTGGAGCTGAGGTCGCCGAGGTGGTCAAAAAGTTCCTCGGTGGCAGGGCTCTGGGGGTGGATGAGATCCGCCCGGAGTTCCTCAAGGCTCTGGATGTTGTGGGGCTGTCATGGCTGACACGACTCTACAACATCGTGTGGACATCGGGGACAGTACCACTGGATTGGCAGACTGGGGTGGTGGTCCCTCTTTTCAAAAAGGGGGACCGGAGGGTGTGCTCCAACTACAGGAGGATCACACTCCTCAGCCTCCCTGGGAAGGTTTATTCAGGGGTACTGGAGAGGAGGGTCCGCTGGATTGTCGAACCTCGGATTCAGGAGGCGCAATGTGGTTTTCGTCCTGGCCGTGGAACTATAAACCAGCTCTATACCCTCCACAGGGTCCTTGAGGGTGCATGGGAGTTTGCCCAACCAGTCTACATGTCTTCCTCATGGGGTCCTGTGGGAGGTGCTCCGGGAGTATGGGGTAGTGGACACCCTGATACAGACTGTCCGTTCTCTGTATGACCGGTGCCAGAGTCTGGTCCGTATTTCCGGCAGTACATCAGAGCTGTTTCCAGTGAGGGTTGGACTCCGCCAGGGCTGCCCTTTGTCACTGGTTCTGTTCATAACTTTTATGGAACATAAAAAACGTGATCGCGAGTACAAGCGGCCGAATACCTTTGCAGACTCCCCCTTAGAGACAGGGTTAGAAGCTTGGTCATCCAGGAGGGGCTCGGAGTAGAGCCGCTGCTCCTCCGCGTTGAGAGGAGCCAGATGAGGTGGCTCGGGCATCTGGTTAGGATGCCTCCTGGACGCCTTCCTGGTGAGGTGTTCTGGGCACGTCCCACTGGTAGGCGGCCCCGGGGAAGACCCAGGACACGCTGGAGGGACTATGTCTCGCAGTTGGCCAGGGAACGCCTCGGGATCCCCCCGGAAGAGCTGGACAAAGTAGCTGGGGAGAGGGAAGTCTGGGCTTCCCTGCTTAGGATGCTGCCCCTGCGACCTGACCACAGATAAGCGGAAGAAGATGGATGGATGGATGGATGGATAGTTCAACAGGTCAAACATGTCATAAGTCAGTAAAAGTGCAGCTTCAGAGAGCTGGGGCCACTTGAATGCCCTCACTACGTGCTGTTGGTGTGATGATTGGGCAGCTGAAACTGATGTTAAATCTAACTTAACTTCAGATGTCAGTCTATACTTTTCAGAAGTGTACAAGAAAAGACTGTGCTAGTCAGCATGCACATCCCATCGTGTTCAAAGAGACTACTGAAGCTGGCTGCTAACACACGTGGACAAAACTGTTGGTACCCTTCCATTAAAGAAAGAAAAACCCACAATGGTCACTGAAATAACTTGAAACTGACAAAAGTAATAATAAATCACTGATTCTTGAGAGTTGGGACAAAACATGTCCTACATAGAAAAGTCTGATTCATATCAAAGATCAAGAAACTCCCCATGACAGACACACTTCAAAAGTTAAATCAAAAGGTACTATGTATACAGGTGTTTTTTTTCCACAAATTTGAATCTTTTTTGGGAAGTTTGTGTAAAAGTCTGCTCTGAGGTAAGAAGGTCTATGTTATTACACTTGTCCTCTGCAAGAAGAAGTCACAACATTGACTAACCGAAAAAAAACTTCCAAAAATATCCACAATTGTGAATTCACATAAATCAAATAAAAAAGAATGGCTATAAATATTTCAAACAATGTATGAGGTGACTATCAGACAATATGTTCAATAAAAATCTGCCTATTAAAGTTTTGTCCTCAGTTTCTGTCAACTCCATCAAACATAAACCTAATTAATTCAGGGAATAGCACAGTCAGCTATATCCCTGAGGACCCCTTTCATTTCCCTGCCTATGCTGAATACAACACTACTACACATGCTCTGGTAATTTTTACATTTTTTGATATTTTAGACCAACAATATCAACATTGCTATGGTCACAGCTGGATCATGTCAACACCATCTCTCCTTTATGGTGTGTTTTCATTAACAATAGTGGATTGAATTTAAGTATTTTAGTGAGGTTATTAACACAGCTAGCAGCTGAGGGAAAACTAGCTGGATGCAGTGTACAGTACATGTTTTGGAGGGAAAATACATGCCCACATGTGAACTCCGTCAGACGTCAACTCTGTCAGGTTCTAGGTCTGAGGGAGTTGTCGTGTAAGCTGTTGGAGTTGACAAATCCAAGTATTACCTCTTAATGTGCTAAGTAATATATTATATATATATTACGTGCATATATTTGTGAACATAGAACAGGACTAAAATGATATTTCAGAGTTTTATTTACACTTAGATATACATATATATAGCATGCATTACTATATTTAACCATACTGTATAATCTACACTTCTGACTTGTAGAGCATGGGCAGGCTGTGGTCTTGTTAATACTCTGCAACTGCAATTATCAAATAAGAACAATTCTTCATTATTTCAATTTTTATTTTAAGAAAGTATGGCTAGACACAAATTGTCTGAGGAGCAAAGGAGAAGAAATAGAAAGCACCAACAGTAGAGAAAATTAAACAGTGACCAAGAGAGTAAACCAGACAAGCAAGAGAAGGAAAGACAAAAGTGGAAGAAGAGAGTTCATGACATAAATAGTAGAGACTGGCAAGCAGTAGTGTAATAACCACTGGTGGCTAGCCAAGAACTGTGGATACTCAGCATCAAGATGTCATAGTGAAGTTTCTGCATCCCCAAGGTCCAACAGCAAAGGTTCACCTATGCTTGGCAGTAAGGATGTCTGTTTCTGCCCAGTTGAAGACATTATAGTAAAACTAATAGGAAATACATTACAATGCAGCCAGATCAAGAACACAGAGATCTACAGCAAAGCCCCTGATATGATAGACTTCATTGAGCATGAGAATGTCCAACACCTGTTGCTCATTAAGGTATGAGCAAAGTGTTATGTCCAATAACTCGCAAACAACGACTTCGTGCTTACAGTACATTTATTGTCTGCAGGCATCACATATACACACACTATGCTCTGCTTCTTACCGAGCATGCGCCACACTCTTACGGCAGTGACGTAAAGACTGTCGTGGTTCTGCTGGCATATAGCATCGGCTATATGCCACATTTACCCCCTCTCGGTAACAGAGAACTGAACAAAGTGCAATTAGACACACAACAATAGTGCAACAGATAATTATGATGGCATGAACACAGCCAACCTAACTGGGCAAACTGGGTAGACTACCGATTTACCCGCACAGCCTTGTGGGTTATTCTGCCACGTTACAGACTGTGCCCTTGTCTAAACTTTTTTTTTTTAAAAGTCTGTAATGTAGTCCTTGAGGTAGGGGGGCCTCTGGCGGGCCCGGGCAGGACGAGGCTCAGGCTGCAGAGGTTCAGCTGGTGGATCTGCTCCAAGAGGGTGAGCAGCTGGGGCCCCCGCCTTTGCAGCAGGGATGTCTCCATCCCCATCCGGGAGGAGCGCATCAGCTATGTCTGTCTGGTCAGTAGTGGAGGGTGGTGTGACTTGCTTAAGACGGCTGGCATGCCAGCGCGAGCCGTCGGCCAGTCGGAAGGTGGCCAGTCCCAATTGAGCTGTAATCTGCTGTGGTGCTGACCAAAATGTGAGCAGCTCGTGGGATCGGTTGGGTCGATAAATCCGAACCCAGTCTGACACTGCAAGTGAAGGGCGTTTCACACGATGCCATCTGTCAAACCGTTCCCCCATGCGGCATTGCTGCTCTGCCACTTTCTTACCCGGGGAGAACGCTGCTGCAGTACTGTTCTTCATCGGGGGGCGAAGGCGGTCCAAGGGAAGGTGCAGTTCCCGACCGAGCATCGGGGAGCCGGAGAGCTGCCTGTTGTGGCGTGTGCTGTTGCTCTGTAGTGAAGCAAGGTGTTCTGCAGTGCCAATAAAAATGGAAGGCGGTCTGCCAGGTGTGCTCTGAGCCCATTTTTAAGGGTCTGATTAAACCTCTCCACACCCCCGTTGGCCTGAGGGTGATATAAGGCAGTTCTAATGTGTTTAATCCCCCTCTCCGCCATGTAGGCTGCGAAGTCAGCTGAGAGGAACTGGGGCCCGTTGTCGGTGGTGATGGTGTCAGGCACACCCCAGCGGGCAAACAGGGAGGAGAGAAAATCTTTGACCACCCTGGTGGTGACAGATCCGGCAGGCAGTACCTCCGGCCATTTGGAGTGGAGGTCATAGGCTACCAAGAGGAAGCGGTGATGCTGGGGAATGCTATGGAGTTCACCGCAGATTTCCAATTGGATGTGAGTCCACGGTGTAGGTGGCCACGGCAGGGGCTGCAAAGGGGGAGGCTGGGGCGGGCCAGTCTTACCACTGGTGAGGCAGGCTGTTCAGTCTTTCACCATTACCTCCACATCCCTGTCGATACCTGGCCACCAGACCAGGCCCCTGCAGCGTTGTTTGACCTTCACAATGCCCAGGTGACCCTCATGGACCATAGCCAGGATGCGTGCCCTCAGAGCACCTGGAACCACTGTGCACAGCCCCCTTGCCACACAGACGTCGTTCCAGCAGGAGATGTCGCCTCTGACACGATGAAAGGGCTCTAGTTCTTCTGGAACTCTGGCAGGCCATCCCTCTCTGATGAAACTACGAAGCTGGGTAAACACGGGGTCCTGTGCCGACGCTGCATTGAGCTCCTGCAGGGAAACAGCCGCCTGGAGGGGTGTGTGCAGCATCAGGACCAGTTCAGGTTCCGAGGGGTCTTGGATGATATCCGGCGCGGGGCTGGGCGTGGCTCTGGAAAGTAAGTCTGCCACGACATTCTCCCTGCCGGGGGTAAACTGTGTGGTGAAATCATATGCCTGAAGCCTCTCAGACCACCAGTAGAGACGTAGCGGCTTGTGTCCTGATCCGGTTGTGACCAGAAGAGATGTGAGGGCCTGGTGGTCCGTTCGTAGTGTAAAGTGCCGCCCATACAAATACATATGCCACCGTTCACATGCCCAGACGCAGGCTAGAGCCTCCCTCTCCCCCACCGAGTACTTTTGCTCAGCTTGAGTAAGTGACCGCGAAGCAAACGCCACTGGGCGCTCCACCTCCTGTTGGAGTTGGGACAGGACAGTGCCCACTGCGGTGTTGGAGGCATCACAAGTCACAAAAGTGGGGCTTTGCAGGTCAAAGTGGGCCAGCACAGGGGGTGAGGTGAGCTGCGACTTCAGACGGCAAACTGCAGCGGAGCACGCCGGGGTCCAGGACCAGGTTGCGCCCTGCTTGAGGAGGGCGCGCAGTGGCGAGGTGGTCTCAGAATAGTGGGGAAGGAAGCGCAGGTAATAGGCAGTCATCCCCAGGAATGATGATAGCTGCGCGGGACAGGAGGGCTCTGGCAAGCGCAGGACAGCATCAACATTTGAATGTAGGGGGCTCAGGCCAGCTGCAGTTAGACGGAACCCCACGAACTCGATGGCGGGCACTGCAAAGACACATTTCTCCCCATTCAGTGTGAGGTTGTGGTGGGCGAGCACCTCAAACACTCTGGAAAGGCACTCGTCATGCAGGGCAGATGTTGGGCCATGGACCACAATGTCATCGAGGTATACAACCACGCCTGGAATGCCAGTGAAGATGGTGGCCATGATCTTCTGGAAGCAGCTGGGGGCGGAGCTGAGGCCGAAGGGCATGCGGGTGTATCGGAAAACCCCCATGTGGGTCACAAAGGCAGTGAGGTCGCGGCTGTTTGGATGTAGGGGAACTTGCAGGTAGCCCTGGCGAAGGTCCAGTTTGAAGAAAACTGTAGAGCCGTAGAATTTAGCAGAGAGCTCCTCCACCGTGGGCAGTGGGTATTTATCGGGGACCACTGCTTTGTTGACCTGCCTGAGGTCAACACAGGGCCGCAGGCCGCCTGATTTATTCTTTGTCACCACCAGGTTTGAGATCCAGGGCGAGGCGTCCACACGCTCGATGATGCCTGCATCCAGGAGTTTCTGCAGCTCCTCTGTGATGTCAGTGCGGAGAGCAAGGGGCAGCCGACGCAGGGGTTGTATGACTGGTGACACGGCTGGGTCAATGAGAGGCTGGTGGTTAAAGGCAGAAAGACAGCCCAGCCCAGTGAACAGCGACAGCCAGCGATGCGGCCAGGGCGAGGATACCGTCAGTATGGTGGCACCTGTGTTGTCCGTGATGGAGAAGCCCAGGGCACAGAACAGGTCAAACCCGAGGAGGTTAGCACCACGTTGAGAGACCTGGAAGGTGAATGCTGGGAGAGCCCTGGAGCCGTAGCGTACAGAGAAGGTGACTGTGCCCACCATGCCAATTTTAGTATGGCCGTAACCATACAATGCTTCAGCACCTGCTTCAATGGAATGTCTAGGGAAGAGTTGGCGGACTGTAGACTCGTTGAGCAGAGACCTAGAAGCGGCAGTATCTAACAGCAATGGCAGGCACACACCATCCAGCTCCACTGTACACCACTTAAACAGCTTGTCGCTGGAGCCCACAGAGTGGATGGTGGTTGGGCCTGGAGAATCAGATGAGCGATGCCGGGGGCTCATAGGGTTAGACGGAGAGCAGCACACTTTGGAGAAATGGTTCAGTTTACCACAGCGTCGGCACCTCTGTCCCGTGGCTGGACAGCTTGGTGCGCGCGTGGGGTGGGAGAGAGAGCCGCAGTTTCCACAGTGCTGTCATGTGAAGGCGCCCTGGCGTCCCGCAACGTTCACCTCGGGTTCAACGTGAGGAGAAGCTGGCCATGAGAGCTGAGAAATGGGGGCCACTGCCTGTGCCAGCGGAGCAAACTGCGAAGGGGCCGACTCCCTGGGCGCTAGCTGAGATGCTAACTGCGCAGCCAACTCCAGCTGAAAAGCTATGTCCTGTGGCCAGCGTCAAATCATCCTGAGACATTAACAGTTTCTCCCGCAGTTTGTGATTAGTTGTGTGTTCTGCCAGCTGGTCCCGTATCATTTCATCCTCCAAAGCACCGAACTTACAAAGGCTCGCCAAACACCGGAGATCAGTGACATACTGATGGATTAGCTCACCCGGCCACTGTCGGCGTTGTCGGAAGATGATCCGTCGGACCATAACACTCTGTGGAGCAGCAAAATGTCCTGCCAGTAAGGTGACACAGTCCGCATATCGCTGTGCGGGTCCGAGAGTGTGGAAAATGTGTTGTCCTTCGCTGCCCAGGCTGTGGATAAGCATGGCCCGTAGCCTAGCATCGTCTGCGTCGGCTAGCCCGATAGCCGTTACGAAGGTCTGAAAGGACTTATACCACTGGGTCCATGGGATAGGTGGTTCCCCAGGCAGAGCGAGGAACGGAGGCAGAGGTGAGAAAGGAAGCTCCATCCTCGTCGCCAAATGTTATGTCCAATAACTCGCGAACAACGACTGCGTGCTTACAGTACATTTATTGTCTGCAGGCATCACATATACACACACTACGCTCCGCTTCTTACCGAGCATGCGCCACACTCTTACGGCAGTGGCGTAAAAACTGTTGTGGTTCTGCTGGCATATAGCATAGGCTATATGCCACACGAAGGTTAGACAAAAATGAAAACTTAAGTAAGCTAACTGAGCCTGTTTCTAAGTAAATCTTTTGTGTTGCAGTATTGCTGTTAAGGAACATCAATTTAAAAACAAACTTAGAATGAGGTAGGCAGTGCAATCACACTCTCTCTCTCTTACCCTATACACACCCAACCACACACATACACACACAAACACACACGTATGCTACTTTAAAAAAGAAAATCATGATGAAACCAAGCAAAGGAACAACTGACACAGATTTGAAATTTCATCTCACTGACACGCATCATGTTAGTCCAGTCAGCCAAAGGGCTCACACCAGAAAGGCACCAGATGACCACAGGATTAGAGGTGGAGAACGAGGAAGTGTAGAAGAGAAAAAGTAGACACAGGAGGAGAGAAAGAGAAGAGGTAGATGAGAAAGAGGGGAGCAGGAGGTGGTGTAGGAGCAATA
This sequence comes from Cetoscarus ocellatus, assembly GCA_037902135.1. Taxonomy (NCBI): domain Eukaryota; kingdom Metazoa; phylum Chordata; class Actinopteri; order Labriformes; family Labridae; genus Cetoscarus; species Cetoscarus ocellatus. Next base: position 1,410,988 of record JBAMNC010000769.1, read on the forward strand.
GATGAAGACAGACGAAGAGGAGGAGAAGGGCCCCTGCTCTCCATTATTATTTTGTTGATAGTTGAAAACAGTACATCTACAGTGTTTATTTTAAATTAATTTGAGGTATGTTCAATTTAAGATAAGTAGTAAGTTCTACATCTATTGCCACCTTGGTCTGTGCATAAAAAAAACATTTTCTCATAAATCTCCAATGGACAGGGTTTTTTTTCAACACTGTCAGCTTTTTGTCAACACCGTCAGACCTTCGTCAACACCGTCAGATGTATGTTTTTGTGAATTGTTTTAAGAGAAAAAAATAAATCTTCATTCAGTGTATGTTGTTTATGTAATAATGCACCAACTCAGCTACATCCTCTTATGTCTTACTTATTTAAAAGGAACACCGACTGTGAAGACAAATAGTCATAAATATGTTTTAATGTTTATCTAATACTAGAATATGTTGTGAAAAAAGCACAAAGAATTGTTATTTCTTTAAAAATCACAATATTTCTAATCTACGGACGCAGCCATTGTTTTAAGAGTGCAATGCATGCTGGGTGGATGACGTGTATGGGTTGCACTGTGCCGAGCAAGAAAACATGCTTGAGGAAATGCCATAGGCAGGAGATGCTTGGTGTTCTTCTGCGAGGATGTCAACAGCTTGCTCCTGCAGATGTCGCTGATGGTGAACCATTGAGCATGACCACGATCACAGAGGAAGCTGACGAAGAGTCTGTGGACTTACGGACTGCTGTGTTGACTGATTCATCTGCAGGACTGAGTTGTTGACATCCTCGCAGGAGAACATCCAGCATCTCCTGCTTATGGCGTTTCCTCCAGCGGACTTCCCTCGTTTCCTGAGGGCGTTTTGTCTGTTTGTGTGAGAAAACTGTAGGCAAGGCATTTGGCTTTAGCCTATGTAACTAGCAGCACCTGTGAGTTCTTTCAGCAGCTTGGCTCAACTAAACGCATGAAATGCATCTGGAGAGAAGTGGCGAGAACATAGCCGTGGGTCCTTTAGAAGTTGTGTATGCCCACAAGCGATATCCCACTCCTGTCTTCTCTTCTTGTCACTTGTGAAGCTGTGTAGATGTAAATCACTCCTCTTGTTTCCCTTTGACTGAAAATTGCACCCAGAAGTAGCACAGTGCGGCGTTATTATGGTATTCTCGCTCCTGATAGCCAATGAGTAAATGTAGCGGCTTGGCACAGTGCAACCCATACACGTCATCAACCCAGCATGCATTGCGCTAGTAAAACAATGGCTGCGTCCGTTGGTTAGAATATGAGTTATTGATTGCGATTTTTAAAGAAATAACAATTCTTTGTGCTTTTTTGACAACACATTCTAGTATTAGATAAACATTAAAACATATTTATGACTATTTGTCTTCACAGTCGGGGTTCCTTTTAAGAAAATTGTTTTTATGATACTAAAATTAAAAAGAAAGTTTGAAAATCCCAATATTTGGAAATCTGGGTTTTCAGAAGAGTCTGAAATCACAATTTAAGTTTACACGTTAAATGTTACCACATACCAGAGTATGTAAACACTATTACAACATACTTCAGAACTTTAAATTTTTTTTTTGGACTGGGAGAATTAAAATTGCATACTTTTCAGAGTGTCTGACCGAGTTAACACAAATCGAGTTCTAAAGGGAAACATGTTTATTTGTTAAAAATACATGTTTACTCAGAACCTGTTCCTTTACACAGTTATACAGCTAAGACCTTTCTCTGCAAAAATATATAACTCTAATGAATGTATTATGCATTTAAAAAAATGTGTTTTGTCCCAACTCTCAAGAATCTTTGAAATATAAATTTACTGAAAACTAACTAATGACAATCAGACATTGCTTTTGATTTGTGGTTCAACAGAATCATTTTAAAAAACAAAATAATGAAACTGGCCTGGACAAAAATGATGGTACCCCTAGAAAAGATTTAAAATGATTTGACCATAGGGACATGTTAATCTAAGGTGTGTCCTGTAATTAGCATCACAGGTTTCTTCAAGCTTGTAATCAGTCAGTCTGCCTATTTAAAGGGTGAAAAGTAGTCACTGTGCTGTTTGGTATCGTGGTATGTACCACACTGGACATGGACTACAGAAAGCTAAGGAGAGAGTTGTCTCAGCAGATTAGAAAGAAAATTATAGACAAGCATGTTAAAGGTAAAGGCTATAAGACCATCTCCAAGCAGCTTGATTTTCCTGTGACTACAATTGCACATATTATTCAGAAGTCTAAGGTCCACGGGACTGTAGCCAACCTCCCTGGACGTGGCCATAAGAGGAAAATTGATGGCAAATTGAAGAGACGGATATTATGAATGGTAACCAAAGAGCCCAGAACAACTTCCAAAGAGATTAGAGGTGAACTCCAAGGTCAAGGTACATCAGTATCAGATTGCACCATCCATTGCTTTTTGAGCCAAAGTGGACTTAAAGGAAGATGGCTGAGGAGGACACCACTGTTGAAAGCAAACTGAATTTTTTTTTTTTTTTTTTCTTTTTTTCTTGCAAAAATGCATTGACAAGCCACAGAGCTTCTGGGAGAGTGTCCTTCGGACGGATGAACAAAACTGGAAATGATAAGTTGCACTTAAAACAGCGGGCTAAATAAAACTGAAATATAAAAAACTTTAGTAATATATCAAACATCTGTGTATGTGAGAGTTTTTATTTTCAAACTGACACTTGGTTGTTACTGCAAAAGTGTTATGGTCAAATGTCTTTTTTGTTTAGTGCATTTCAATACTGGATAATGACTGTTGTCACTTTTTCTACTCTACTAACACAACACCTCACAACACCACCTCACTAGTATCAATCAAGCACTGGTGCTAATTTTTTTTTGCACTCAGCTCTTCTATAATTGGGAAAAAGCATGTGCTGTTCTTCTGCCTATTAAATTAACCTGAGTAAATTCTCATGACTTACGTCATGTTTACGAAAACAGTTGTTTCTATGGTAGATAACTGGTTGGGCTGTACAGTTCCATGTTACAGCTTAACCCTTTGACTGGCATTGTGATTGTGTGGTTGACTTTTTTGCCGCCATATTATATAAATACAAAACTCTGCGAACCTATCTTTGGTTTTTTTATCCTCATCCTATTTGAATAGTGTATATAACACTAATTATATCCACTGGGTATTGCTGCTCCACATACATATCATTGTCTAAGAACTGTGGAAAAAAATGGAAGTGACTCTGTTCTGCACAGCTCCTTAGAAAACTCACAGAGTAAGAGCAAGGTTAAAGGTTATTTAAAAAAATTCTACTCTCTGTGATGTCTTTATATGGAATTTTTTCGTTGGAGAAATTAAAGAAATCCATCCATGCCCAGAAAAACCCTGAACAAGTAAGTCAACCTGCAAGTTGACCTGCATATCTGCTTCCTGATTGGTTGATCTGAAAAATAAAACCTAAAATGTTGCTAAATGCAGAGGCAGGAACACAATTTTACCAACAAATAACTTTTTTTGCAAATGTATATTTTAATGTGGAAGTCAAAGAGTTAAGGCAACCTTTGAATATGGAGTAATTTTTGATGTACAGAAATATTTTTAACAACAGTCCGCTAGAACTTAAGTTTTGTTTTTGTTACTTTTGTTTTCAAAGCATTACGCATTCACAGCTTCTTGAGTCATGGAAAACAACACTTCTAAAAGGAGTTGTGTAAAACATGAGTTTCCACTGTCTAAGTGAGTTGGTGCATCATGCCCCAACTTGTCCTGGAATGTTTTGAGAGGTTGTTTGGTGTTTCGGTATGTAGGCTGTTTTGAGAACAAAACCTGTTGAAACACGAATGACTGCACCTTGTTTTTAAAATTCAGTTGAAAATGAAAGATACATTTCTCTGATAGTATGACCATGCAGTCAGACCCTACTTCTTGTTTCTTGTTAAAGAGATAGTTGCACAACAAAACATGATGGACTTTTTTTTTTTTTTTTTTTTTTAAAAGTTCCCTTAAGAATGATTAATAATATAAGATACTTGGTAGTCATGGATGTTATCACTGACAATTGGCTGTTTCAGCCACTCTAAGTTTTACCAGGCTTATAGTTAATGAAAGGACATGTCATATGTAAGAGTTATGCTGAAAACGTATAATGTAAACGAAGAATAAAAAAAAACAAAACCAAAGCAGAGCACAGAGAATAGATTCCAGATCAAATGTGAGTATACTGTACAACACTCCTTTGCCATTGACGGTGCTTGACACTCCATGTCAAACTCTCTGTCTCATCTCACATTTACACAGAGATAGAAAGTAAGGATGTTGGTAAACACACAGAGATGGTGATCCAAACTAACCATATAATGTATACACTCTCATGTACTGATGGCTTAGCAATCAAGAGCAAGCTGAGTGACACTGTCAGTGCAGAAATGTCATAATCCCCCACCTAACTCTACACGTTTTTAAGTACAATATGGATAACATATGGATGGAAACTATCTAAACTTAAATATTACTGATTTTAATTATTTATTGTCAATCATCCTAAATCCTATTGTTTTTTTCAATCTTTTTTCCTCACAATAAAAAAGCCAGACTTCAGAAGTGTTCTTAAACTGTCTGGATACTCAAACCTTAAGATACAACATCAAATATTCTGGATGTGAAGGTCAAGAGTTAGTTCAGTTTTTTCTATGCCTCTGAAACCATGTCAGCCCAGGTTGAAGGTATTATGTTTTTTTGGTTGTTTTGTCAATATGTCTTTACATCCACCTTTACTGACCAATTCTTGTGATTTTCTTAAATCTTTCAAAAAATGCCCATCTGTATTCAAGAATGCAGTTATTTGATTTAGGAGCTCATTGGTCAAAGTTCAAGGTTGTGGTGTCTTATGGTCATCCTTTACTTGTAAACTCAGTATCGCATCAAAGTTTGGATGAATTCTTATTAAACATGCAACAGATGTCCACACAAAAATAAGCTTAATGGGTTCTGGAGGTCAAAGGTCAAAGTCAAGACCCTCATTTTTATCTTAGGCTTGTGATTCTGATTTCATCATAATGCTTAAGAGGATTTTCTTTAAAAATCTGCACAGTTGTCCACCAGGTCAAAGGGGTGAACTGATCAGATTTTGGAGGTCATAGGCCCAAAGTCAAGGTCATTAAGCCTCTTGTCTTTACTAATGAACTCAACATTCTCAAGAGCTTTATAGGATTTTCGGTAAACTGCAAAAATACCCACCATGACACAGCGATGGGGTGATTAGATATTGGTTTACAAAGGGTCACAGGTCAAGGTGAGAGCGCCTCATAATCAACCTTTCATGGTGTCATTAACCAACATTCTTACATACTTTTATTTCTAATTTATTTGTTTGGGTCCTTATTCAAAATGTTTGGGGCTCATGCTGGCAACCAAGGGTGTGGTGCCCTTGGCTACTATGCCTTGGGCCAGCCCTGGATGACACCCTATGTCTACATTTATCATTGAAGCCTTTTGTGGTTCCAATACTGTTCTTGTGTGTTCTCAAACAAAGTTAAAAGTTTTTGTTGTTTATATTTGTAAATATGTTGCTCTTTAAATAGCAAGAAACCAGAGCTTACATTTTATTCTGAAAGCAGAACTGTTACAAACAAACCAAAAATGTTTTAATGTATTTTTTTTAAACTTAATCTACATAAGCATGATGTGACAGGGTAAGTAAAACAACAATAAATTTGTCTTGCACATGCCTGCCCCAAATTGAGTTTGATTTCCCTACACCTCATGAGTCTCAGTAGCATATCAACAGGAATCTCAGCACCCCCTGACAGAGCCTTACATAGCATTTCCTGTAATTTGGAATATTTTTCATGGCAGCACCTTTTGTTCCAGTTATCAAGACACCGAAACACAAAAGAAATGTTTCTCATGAACTTTCATCAGTTTGCAGAGAAGCGATAAGCACTGACATGTTCACTGGCAGCTGACAAAGTACTCAGCTGGCAACACTCCAGTGTATTAGAAAACCAAAGCCTACAGAACAAAGGTGGGACATATTCAAAGAAAATCTGGGAAAAGGAAAAGCTGCATTACTTGTGGATTTCAGGAGTAATATATATATAGCACACAGGTAAGTCCTCCCTAAACCAGTGCAACCTGTGTTTAGGAAGATGATTAAGTCTGTACCAACAGACATGACCATATAACATGCACATATGGGAACGCAGAATGACAGGTTAATGTATAAACCAAGTTGCAGCTCAGAATACAACCTTCATAGAAGAACAGAGTGAAAAACAAACTAAAACCATACTGTCCCAGAACATCTCTATTCCATTAATGATAATCCTATTCCAGTGACCTCTGCTGTGGCTGCTGGGTTGCCCAAAGTATATTAATGAGTACCTCCAGCTGCAAAGGCTTGTTCAGTGTGTCACAATTGCTGGACTTTCCTCTGTGCTTAGTCAACAACACGAGTTAAACCGTTAAAAGCCTCTGACCAAAGCTTGGCTGTGTGCTGCGTTGGAAGGCTCCTCCTTCCACCATCACTTTGCCTCCACCTCCTTTCATGGTCATGTGTATGAACACAAAGTAGAAGTAGTACATGTGACTGTTTTTAGGAAAGATGGCGCCTCCTGGAGGACATGTAGTTTCCATGCTACATAAAGCCACTCACTGCCTTTAGTACAAAAACTGAACGAATTTGCAGATGTCTTTTTCATACCATACAGGGTTGGCAAGATAACCAGAATTTTGTACATAAGTAGAAGTACAATTTCTTTGATTAAGTATCACTCGGGTTCAAACAAGTGAAGTGGAACTCTTCAAATCTGTGTCTAAGTTAAAGTCAATGTCACGCATCATATTAAGTGTATGCATTATACAAGACATACAGAAAAATAACAAAAATATTTCTCCAACCACAAGTGTAACAAGTACATACACAGTATAAAAAATACAAAACACGCAAAATAATACATAAAGACTTAAACAAATATGAAGTACTTGGCATTATTAAATTGCCAAGCAAATTAATGCATATGTGCATTTACTGATACAAATATAAAGCACTGGCAACCCAAATAAGGTGGATGAGCAATTTTGCTCTTTTTTTCAAATTGCTTTGTTTTCAATTTCATATTTAAAAATGCAATGAAAGTATAGTCTATTTTGAGTACACTTTCACGTGTCAGGCAAAGAACAAAAGAAGAAAAGCTTAAATGTGATGGATGGTTGAACATCACGTTTTTGTGTATGGAAAATGTTCATGTCTTTCTTGCTGTGGCCATAATTTAACTTGGCATGAAATTGGTATGTTACTTGACAAAAATTGCATATTGACAGAAGGAAAAAAATCAAAATGGCAGTGTCTATTTTAAAGACCCAACAAACTGAGGTTATACAAACGCAACTATGAAATGCTCTTGCCTATATCTTGCAATAGGGCTTCACCTTTACATCAAAATAATGTTAATTTCCTGCTATAGAAAACTGATAACTAATATCTATTTATCAAATCTTAGCTAAAGAATTGTGACATATTTGTGCTTATTATTGCAAAGAAATAGTTGAAAAATTGTCCTTTAAACTCAATCACATCACTTATAGCACTAGGAAATTCCTTAGACAGTGTCTTCAAAGAAATCTGAGTCATAAAAGGTACAGTGTTTATCCAAAGCTGTAAGAATATCAAACCATACTTAATCTGCTCTGCCAATGCATCTATACAGTATGATCAGACTCCTACATTCATTGATCAAATGATGTCCAGTTTTATTTGGACAAAATCTATTCATTTCCTATGAAAATAAGTTTTCAAAACAATGGATTGAACCATAGATATTCAAAAACTTTAAAGCACACAATTGAAATAAACTAGATAAGGTCATATTTCAAAAATCTTATCTATGTGAGATAATTTCATTTTATTTCATCAAATTTTTGGTGGTCTTAGCTTTATTTTGCTTTGCATTCATAATATAATAAAATTGCTAAATCCTTTGATAAATAGCATTTAATAAACAGGTAATCCACTAATGGGTCAGACGTGCCCATAAATTTTGATAAACCCGACTAAGACAGCTTTTCTTCAGTTGACCTTCAGGAACTAAATCATGTTATATCCTCCTCCAAACCATCAACCTGCACTTTAGACTAAGCTGTTCAAGGAGGTCTTCCCCCTGTTTGCTCATCTTTGTTGGAGATGATCGTTATACTGCAGTGTTTCCCCTATAGGCTTAGTTTATTTGGGACGGTGCCCCGCCGGCGCGACAGACACCCCCGCCATGCCAACAGGATCCCCACCCATAAATTCAAGTGCAGATATTTGATTTTTATTTTACTCAAAAGGGCGTTTAACAGGCATTCTTTCTGTCGAATAAAAATAATGTGAATGTACATGTACATGTGAACATTTGATCCAATCGCTCTGTTATGGAACGCGCATCGCAGGGACAGTGAGGGATCATCAGTCACTTTGTGTAATTTTGTAATTCAAATGGTGTCTTCATAGCTCATGTGCACGGTTCAAGTTAACACAAAGACTTAAAAAAGACGAGTCAGCCTTTTGATGAATCAAAACTCAACATTTTTCAGCAGTCCAGCCCTTGTTTCCACACTCGCTGTTTTCTAAATGATAAATTCTTCCTGAGGTATCCTGGATCACTTATTCTCCATGATATAAGAAGAATCTTTGAAGGATCAAGCTTCAAATACAATCTACAAGTGCAGCGGTTCTCAACTTGTGGGTGGAGGCCCATAAGTGGGTCTCAGAGCTGTTTTCAGTGGACGGTGCATAAATCAGGTAAAACTGTGGCAAAAATGTCTTCTGTGTATGGAGGTCCTAAGAGGACAAATATCCATCAGAGTATATCAGAGTATACCACTGGATAGATAGATAGATAGATAGATAGATAGTTGAATGAAAAATGAACAGAAAATGATGAATATAGAAAGATAGATAGATAAATGAATAAATGAAAAATGATTAATATAGATGGATAGATGAGTCTATCTATCTACTGTTTATTAATCATTACCATTCCGAAGCATCAAAGCTAGGGGAAACACTGTACTGTATCTTTACTGACAGGCTATGGTCTTTAAAGTAGATGTTATCAAACTTCTTAAAAAGCCTACTCTTGCACTTTATCTAACTACAGGACGAAATCTAACCCTCAATTTGCTGAAAAGATCTTTGAGAAAGTAGTGGCTTAACACGTATGTGACTGTCTTCAAATCAACAGCTTGTTTGAGGACTTTCAGTCAGGATTTAGTGTTCAATATATACAGAGACTGCTCTAGCTGAAGTGACGAATAATTTACTCTCAACTTCAGACAGTGGACTGTGCTTTTCTTGTTGGATCTCAACACCTTATGATACTTTTCTACCATGCAGTCCTGTTCAGTTCAGCTTGGTACAGTAAATAATTGTGTTTACACTGTCAAATAAGTAAATTCGGGGCGGACGCGCATCTCAGTCCTTGTCTCTTCCGGGATTGAAGCAGGTACGAGCTGTGTGTTTAGTGGAGATAATGCTTGTATTTAACTTTGCAGTAACATTTCTTTTCATTAAAGGACGGCGGTCTGGCGGCGTGAGCCCAGCGGGTCAGTGTGCTTATGGTACAGAGGCCTGTGTTACGAGCGGGGTAGTGCTGGCATGGGGTCAGGACAGCCGAGGTAATCGAGTGTTTGTAGCTTACACAGCCATTTTGCTTTCTTTGGTTGATTTATTGTTGGTTAAGCTATGTTTTCTTCATTACAGTTTGCCGCTGCTGCCTTGTCTTTTGGGCTTGTTTTCCTTGTCTATTTGGTTCTTTTTACCTTTCTTGTCTTTTTGCTTTGTTTTTTTTTTCTGTGAGTGTGTTAGTTTCAGGTCGCCTAAGTTGGGACTTAAGGTATCATTTGTTGCCTGTTAATTGTAATGTTGCTTCTTTAGGTCTTTAGTTTGGTTAAAGGTTATGTAGTGGTGTGCAGGAGACGCTGCTCAGCTCAGCAACAGTTTAAAGAAACACTGCTCAGTTCAGTAACAGTTTTAATTCGACGCTGCTCAGCTCAGTAACTGTTTCATTAGATGCTGCTCTGCTTCGTAACAGTTTTACATGGTGGTGCTGCTCATTGATAGCTTTTGTAGCCTCTTATGTCTGTAGGGGTTACTGGGAGCCAGGCATTTCTTTCATGTGCATTTCTATTTTCAATTAGATGTGTGTGTTGATCTTCATTTTACAGGCCTGACCAGTTTCTCTCTCCTTACAGCTGTTTAGGGGTGTCCAGCTACATTGTGCAATCCAGTCTGTTTTTCTTGTATAATTATTGTTAAATTAAAGTACTAAACCTTGTTGCCTTTTTAAATTATATTGTGATTTAAAAAAAATGAAGTTTTATTTATATTTTTCTACACCGCCGCCTCTGTATTCATTTGTGCTCTTACCTGTGTTACTTTAGAAGGGGAAACCCTCTGTTGAAGGGTCATAGTCTGTTAGAGAAATCTGTTAACATTCCTTGGGTGAGAGTCCCAAGGTGGCGTTGTTGGGTTCCACCAGAAGTCCCTCACCAGTCCTAACTTGGTTACAAACATCTGCACAAACAATGCTCCATAGAGTACTGTAGTGCTGGATACTGTATTGTCCAACTGACTCTACTTCAAACTGCTTGACTTTGTCCTGCTGCTGTGACATCAGGCATTTTCATAGCTGGCGCGACCCTCTCCTCCAGGCTTATAAGCTGTATCTAGAGATGATACAGCTGGAAAAATGGAAATGAAAGCTGGAAAAATGGAAATGAAAGGATCAGGGTTTGCGCTCCAAACTTAACTGCACTGATCAAAACCAGACCACTCTGTGGAATCAAGGATTTATTGAAACTTTTTTTGATGATACTACTGCCTTAGATGGCATCAATCTTGCATCCAGCACCACTATTAAAATGGGTTTCTATTAGCTTAAAATATGTCCTTTAACTCCCATATAAAGTTTCAAGGACAGCCTTTTTCATCTTCATGATATGGCAAAAATCAGGCGAATTCTGCTGAAAAACTTGTTCATGCTTTTGTTACCTCTAGAGTGCACTGTAAAAAAGATCCCGTTAATTTTATGGTAAAAAAACTGGCAGCTGTGGTTGCCAGAATTTTACCGTAATGAATACGGTAGAACTTTTTCTTTAATTACAGTAAAAGGATATTAATACTGTAAATTTTACGGTTAATGTCAGATTTTTATTCCAAAATTTACCGTATAATTACAAGTTTTCACCATCTAAAAAAACAGTTTTGCTGTAAAATAAACATGATTTTCATGTTAGTTATACATTAAAACAGTAATTTTATATGGTAAAAATGTATATTTATATGGTAAAATATGGTTTCAAACCCCAACCTTTTCCGTAAAATCAACAGCACCAATACAATTTACCATAATAGAAAAAATTCTACCGTATTTATTACGGTAAAATTCTGGCAACCATAGCTGCCAGTTTTTTACCGTAAAATTAACAGGTTTTCCATAAAATCAACAGTACCAATATAATTTACCGCAATAATAGAAAAAGTTCTACCGTGTTTATTACGGTAAAATTCTGGCGACCACAGCTGCCAGTTTTTTACCGTAAAATTAACAGGTTTTCCATAAAATCAACAGTACCAATATAATTTACCGCAATTGTTACATCCCTTTTGTAAAACAAAAGAATGATAACACAACAACCAAAATAAATTGACAGGAATCAGAGTGAAAGTGAAAAAACAAAGGTCCTTTTATTTTACAACTCAAATTAACAAACTTTATCAAATGTGGGGGAGGATAGGGCAGTGGGGTTGTGCCAACTAAAAACCAAAATTACAATAAAACTCAGCCTATTTTAACTTAATCCTAAATTCAAAACAACAAACAAAAAGCCTATGGATTAAACTAATAAAACAGGCTTAAATCAATATAAATACAGGGGGTGGCACAAACCAAATAACCTAGTGTCTCTAAACAAAAGTCTTACTATGTGCTGAATGTAAAGGGTACCCCAACTCACCTATTTGCCTCCACCTCCCACCACATACCTAAAGCATAAGAGCATACAAACAACCAGATTCAAGTCAGCGTCAGGACAAACAGGAAGAGAGGGGGAAGCTGCAGGAAACTGCTCCTTTTGTAACCACTTCAACCAATCAGTGGTCAGCTCCTGCACCTTAGCCTCCCAATCAGCAGCAGCAGAGCAGAGCCTCTCAGGTGCGACTCAATCAGCTGTCTACCTGAAACAAAAAGGAAGAAACAAACAGGGAGGGGGGAGAAAGTGCAGGCAGAAACAGGAGAACACACTGCAGTCTGCTTCATGCCTGGCATGTAACACCCCCACCCATACAAGTCCAAAACTTAAGATTTGGAACTTCCAATCTTTGGTTCTTTTCTTACCCTAGAGCACGTGATAAAGCGTCAGCTATTACATTTTCAGAACCCTTCTTGTGGTTGATTTCAAGATTAAAATTTTGAGCAATAAGGGACCAGCGCATAAGGCGGTGGTTATGATTGTACATCCTGGAGAGGAATACCAAGGGGTTATGATCCGTGAAGACCTTAATGGGTTTAACACTAGCCTCAAGGTAAACCTCAAAATGTTGTAGGGCTAACAACAATGCAAGAGCTTCCTTCTCAATTGTGGAGTACTTAAGTTGGTGTTTGTTAAGTTTTCTCGAGAAGTAACTCACAGGATGATCGATGCCCTGGTCATCTTCTTGCAGGAGAACAGCTCCAACCCCGACTGCGCTGGCATCAACTTCCAGCTTAAAGGGGGCAGAGAAATCTGGAGCACACAGAACAGGACTGCAACACAATATACCTTTTAGGCTCTCAAAAGACTGTTGACACTCATCCGACCAAACAAAGTGCTTTGAGGGACTTGTCAAGGCAGTTAGTGGAGCTGCAACTGAGGAGAAATTTTTGCAGAATCTGCGATAGTACCCAATCATTCCTAGAAAACGGCGCAGTTCCCTTCTAGTGGCTGGTACTGGAAAAGTTGCAATTGCTGCAACTTTGGTATCTGCAGGGCACACTCGGCCTTGACCAACCTGCTGACCAAGATAGAGAACAGTTCCTTTTCCAAACTCACACTTGGCAAGGTTTAAAGTTAGGGAAGCAGCCAACAGACGGGTGAAAACTTCTCTCAATGTTGCAATGTGACTGGCCCAGTTATCAGAGTACACAACAATATCATCAAGATATGCTCTGCAGTTCTTCACATCTCCCAAAATCTTATTGACTAACCTTTGAAAGGTTGCAGGAGCATTACACATCCCGAAGGGCATCACTGTATATTGGAGGAAGTGGTCAGGGGTCACAAAAGCTGAAATTTCAGAGGCATGGGGAGTCAAAGGAACCTGCCAATAACCCTTCAACATGTCGAGTTTAGTCACATACTTTGCAGGGCCAATTTCATCAATGCAGTCATCTATAAGTGGTAACGGATGTGCATCTGGGACTGTTACAGCATTTACTTTACGAAAGTCAGTGCAGAACCTTGGGCTACCATCTGACTTTGAATCCAGAAGACAAGGTGAACTCCATGGGCTTGAACTTGGCACTGCAAACCCATGCTCTATCAGGTACTCAACCTCCTTCCTCATAAGCTCCCTCTTGACCGGACTAACTCGATAGGCATTCTGCTTTATCGGTTTAGTTTTTCTCAGAACGACGTCATGGCTTATCACCGAAGTCCGTGTGGGGATATCACCCAACAGACCAGGAAAACTGCAGATTAGTGCTCTGATATCAGTTTGCTGTTCTTCAGAGAGGTGAGACAAATATGGTGTCAAATTGGACAGTATTTCTGAATTACTGAGTCTTGCTCCCTGTGGTGTAGCACTGCGCATTACTAAGTCAGAATCAACAGGAGTATCAACAGAAGTGCTCACCTTTGTAACAGAAGCTATTGGCAAGACGGCAGTTTCCGTTTCAGGTTTTGAGGGCGACTGATTTTGATCTTCTCGGGTGTGATACAGCTTCAACATGTTCACATGACACACTCTGGTCCGTCGTCTGCGATCAGGAGTTTGGATGACATAGTTTGTGTCACTGAGTTTTTTGTCTACAACATAAGGACCAGAGAATTTGTTGGACAGAGCAGAACCAGGTATTGGTAAGAGGATCAGAACTTTGTCACCTGGCTGAAATGAGTGGACAACTGCCTTTTGATCATAACGCTGTTTCATCTTCACTTGGGATGAAGTGAGAGCACCTTGAGCCAAAATGCAGGCTCGCTTGAGTCTATCCTTGAGCTTTGCAACATACTCTGGGATACTTCTGACTGTGGTCTCAGAACTTACTAAATGCTCTTTAAGAACTTTTAAAGGACCTCTAACCTCACGACCAAACACTAATTCTGAGGGACTGAAACCAAGGGAATCCTGTACAGCCTCACGGGCAGCAAACAATACAAGGGGTACACCATCATCCCACTCATTTTGAGAGTCATTGCAATGTTTGCGAAGCATTGATTTCAGGGTCTGATGAAATCTCTCTAATGCCCCTTGGCTTTCTGGATGGTAAGGGCTAGAGGTTACATGTTTAATGCCCAATGTTTTAAGTGCAAAGGCAAATACTTTAGACTTAAAGTTGGTGCCCTGATCAGTTTGAACTATTTTTGGTAGCCCAAACATAGAAAAGAACTTCACCAAGGCTTTGGTGATGACAGGAGCAGTGATTTTTCTTAGTGGGATTGCTTCTGGGAACCTGGAAGAAGCACACATTATTGTTAAGATAAACTGATTCCCAGTTTTTGTCCTAGGCAATGGTCCCACACAGTCAACAATTACTCTTTCAAAGGGCTCCCCCATTACAGGAATGGGATGAAGAGGGGCAGGAGAAATTATTTGATTAGGTTTACCTGTAAGCTGACACACATGACAGGTACGGCAATGGTGGACAACATCAGTTTTTAAGCCTGGCCAAAAGAAGTGCTTAAGAACTCTATCATAAGTTTTTGTGATACCCAGGTGTCCTGACCAGGATTGGTCGTGAGCTAAGGACAATACCTGAGAACGAAAGGTTGTAGGCACCACAACTTGATTAGTCACACTCCATTCCCTATCCTCTGAGACATCACTAGTCCACCGACGCATCAACAAGCCATCATTAAGTACATAGGCTACCTTTCTCTTCTTTGCCTCTTCCGGGGTCAGAACTGAGGAGAGACATTTTGAAAGATTTGGATCACTTTGTTGAGCAGAAATGAATTCATCCCTAGTGGTTGGTATTTTCACTTGTTCTGCGTTGGACTGTGAAGACATTGTATCAAGTTTTACTTTAGGTTGGCTTTTGGGCTTAACCAGATCAGAGGACTGTTCTCTGGTGAAAACGGTGTCGGACAAGTCAATGCCATATTTCTTTGACTGTGCTCTTGTTACCGCACATGCAGGAAAAATCTCAAGTGGTTTTTCAGATGTTACATCAGGCTCAGTGTTTTCAACAGGTCTCTCAATAATCTCAGGAACTGGCATGACCTTTCCCCCAGCTAAATCATTACCAAGAATGAAATCAACACCCTTAATGGGTAGAGCAGGGCGAACGGCAACTTTAAAGAACCCACTAACTAGAGAGGACTGAACATGAATGTTGTGCAGGGGAGCAGATACATAACTCATTCCTACACCCTGAACAACAGCACTTGAGTGACATGAGGATGTGGATGACAAAGGCAGAATGCCTTCCCTGATAATAGACTGGGAACCCCCTGTGTCTCTGAGTATTTTAACTTGTTGTTGATCTTTTGGGTTACCAGTAAGGGAAACAAAGCCATCCAAAATGAAGGGTTTGAAACAAGGATCAGGTTCATCTGCAGGCAGGGGTACCATCCCTGGCTGTGACACTTTTATCAGACTCATGCCTTTTGGCTGTGGTGAGCTGGATGTAGATTGCTGCCTACGCTTCAAAGAAAGACAGTCAGCAATTACATGACCCTTCTTATGACAGTAGAAGCACTCACGATCTCCACGGGGAGGTGATGAAGGACCTTTTGTCCTTTCCTGAGAAAAATGGCCAGCTTCAGGTCTCATTGAACGTGACCCCGAGACTTTCTCTGGTCGTGAGGAAGATGTATACACATTTTTGTGGGTTAGAACAAATTCATCAGCCAATACAGCAGCTTTAGACAACAATGTCACCTTTTGTTCATTTAAGAAGATCACCATCTTCTCTGGCAATGAACTTTTAAAGTCTTCCAACAGCACTAACTGACGAAGAGCTTCAAAATTATCTTTGACCCCATTGGCGGCACACCATTTGTCAAAAAGGACCCCCTTTTCTCGTGCAAACTCAACAAAAGTTTGGCTATTGGACTTTTTATGGTTGCGAAATCTCTGTCTGTAGGCCTCTGGCACAAGCTCGTAAGCACGCAAAATGGACTCTTTAAGGACATCATATTTCAAGCTTTCCTCCAAAGGGAGACATGACACAACCTCTTGTGCCTTTCCAACTAGTTTGCACTGAAGTAGGATTGGCCACATATCCTTGGGCCAATCAAGCGCAGTTGCTATTCTCTCAAATGCACTGAAGTAGGAATCAACTTCTGATTCCCGAAAACTTGGCACTAAAGCTATATTTTTACTAACATCAAAACCTGGTTTGTGGTGGATTGTCTGTGAAGGGGCAGGTACTTGATTAAAAAGTTGGCCAGAAGAGAGTCTCATGGCCTCTACTTCAAGCTGTCGCAATTTTATCTCCTTTTCAGATTCTATCTCTAGTTTGCGCACTTGTAGTTTGAGGTCATATTCTGCTTTAAGGACAAATTCTTTTTCTTGGGCCTCAAGCTGCAGACGAGCCAAACGAACCTTAAGCCTAGTATCCTTATTAGACCCACTAAGCTCAGGAGACAAAGGATCAAAACGAGGCAAAGTTGCCGGAGGGACACCATTTTTATCAATACTCACTTTTGGTGTAACCAACTGTGTGAGTCGGAAATCTTTAGGCCTAACAGAAGAAACACTAGGGTCAGTTGAAGGAGATTCAGAGGTAATCTCAGTCTCAACATCAGCAGGGACTTGGAAGATGTTTAACTCAACCAGTTTTTCAATTACTATATTCCTAATTTCCCTTTTAAGACCATACTTCTGAACAGAAATATTAAAGTGTGTCGCAATACATAATAAGTCATCTTTACGACAGGAGTGAACCTTTTCAAGGGTTGGGTTTTCAAGAAACTCTTCCAACACAAAACTCATCTCTATTTTAGATTCATTCCACAGTGACCAATCAATTTTAATTGGTTGTTTAGCTCTGGGAAAAATTATCCCGGACGAGCCCCCACTTGTGTTACATCCCTTTTGTAAAACAAAAGAATGATAACACAACAACCAAAATAAATTGACAGGAATCAGAGTGAAAGTGAAAAAACAAAGGTCCTTTTATTTTACAACTCAAATTAACAAACTTTATCAAATGTGGGGGAGGATAGGGCAGTGGGGTTGTGCCAACTAAAAACCAAAATTACAATAAAACTCAGCCTATTTTAACTTAATCCTAAATTCAAAACAACAAACAAAAAGCCTATGGATTAAACTAATAAAACAGGCTTAAATCAATATAAATACAGGGGGTGGCACAAACCAAATAACCTAGTGTCTCTAAACAAAAGTCTTACTATGTGCTGAATGTAAAGGGTACCCCAACTCACCTATTTGCCTCCACCTCCCACCACATACCTAAAGCATAAGAGCATACAAACAACCAGATTCAAGTCAGCGTCAGGACAAACAGGAAGAGAGGGGGAAGCTGCAGGAAACTGCTCCTTTTGTAACCACTTCAACCAATCAGTGGTCAGCTCCTGCACCTTAGCCTCCCAATCAGCAGCAGCAGAGCAGAGCCTCTCAGGTGCGACTCAATCAGCTGTCTACCTGAAACAAAAAGGAAGAAACAAAAAGGGAGGGGGGAGAAAGTGCAGGCAGAAACAGGAGAACACACTGCAGTCTGCTTCATGCCTGGCATGTAACAGCAATAATAGAAAAAGTTCTACCGTATTTATTACGGTAAAATTCTGGCAACCACAGCTGCCAGTTTTTTACAGTAAAATTAACAGGTTTTCAATGTGCAAATGACAGTGTTTTAATGCAATATAAAAGTTTACTTTATTTTTTATAGATTTCCTTAAAATGTAAAAACAGAAGGTTTTGCCATTAAATATGACTGTGTTATAAAGTAAAATCTATAACATACTGAGGTATTGCTTGTCGACTTACTCTGAATGTCTATTGCCTGTAATCTAAAATCTTAAAACACAACATAATTTGCATAAAAAATACCTCTTTGCTTTTTAACAGTAAAATACTGGTAACTCTCCCTGTATTATATATCACTCAAAACACATCAATTAGCCTTTTTTGGTTAGAACCCAATGACTTAACATAATACTATTTTCCACTTAAAACATCCACACTGTAAAATAAAACAAGTTTTTACTTTAAAAAATATGGAAACTCGTTGCCTTTGAAAAATCCAGTAAAATAAACTTGATTTCTGTAAGTTCACATAAGTTATTTAAGTTCATAATAACCCTAACTTAATTACTTTGAGTAATTAATATTTATGCTTACTTATTTATGTTTAGTCTGCAATACAAATTTTAAATTACTTATTCTTCATTACTATTATTTTTAATTATACTTCTTATTTTTTTGTGTGCATTCCTTGAACTTATTTATCTGTTTTAAGTGTTAATTTTTGTACATGTTTACTGAATGTTCAATATACACATTTGTTTACTCTAAAGCAATTAAACTAACGTGTTAAACCCCAAAACAGCTGTAAACACATGAAAAATTAAAACAATATCCTTAATATCCTTAAAACAAAATAAGAACACTTTGCAGTTGTGTCAGCAGCCATTAAACATTTATTTTATTTAAAAAACTCTCAAACCATATTTAAAAAGACTTAAAATGTCTCACCAAAACAGGATGATTCTGACTTCGCGATGAAGATATGAGATGTTTCAGTGTGAGTAGTTTCACTCTTTGAACAAAGTTCAGTGTCTTTTCCATAGATTTGGGGTAGGCCAAATGTAGTGTCAGTGCAAGTCAGACCAAACAGAAGTCAAACCGCTTGAGGCAAGTCCTTCGTGTTGTCCATGGCAATTCCTCCCTCAAGAACAGTGGCCGTTGAAAAGGGCTGGAGGTGTGCGGTGTTATGGCCAGGCTGAAGATCGTCTTCACTCACAACAGAAACAGCACTGCTCCCCAAGCCAGAGTCTCATCACTCGTGTCCTGCAGAAAGAACAGACATATTGGTTGTGATATTAGGAACAATCAAAGGTGTAAGCTTTAAGAAATACATTTTTTCCTTTGATTTTCACACTGAGCTCCACATTAAAATCGACACAAATTAAATGATGCTGCACTGAAAGTCAAATCTGTTTGACTTTGAATAGATTGAAATCAAAATGAAACTGGTGACCTTACAACTCTTCAAACATATTATTATACGGATTCTGATTAGACAGTTACTGTTCAATGTTTTCTTATGTTTTATGAGTAAGTGCATATTTAACGCTAGCTCATGCACAAATTATTACATATAGGACTCAGAATTAATTAAGATTTAAGGAGGTGCCATTCAGAATAGTTCAACAATATAAAACAGCGAATGATGACCATGACATAAAAACAATAACAGTGTTTTAAAAATGTTCTATGGCATCTAAAAGATGAGCGTTTAATCCTCGGGTGATTTTAGGGGCTTTGTCTGCTCCTGGATGCCGGAGGGTTAATTTCTATTTAAAGTATTGTTTATAAATTTGCAATTCTGGTCCTGCAACAACCCTACTTATTTGACAAAAGTACTCACAAGGCATGCCTTGAAGAAATAACCAGGGTTATCTCCAACTGCAAAGGGAATCCATTTGAAGACAACAGAGCGCAGAGCAGTCACATCTGGAAACTCTGAGAGTTGTTGAGGGGCTTCACATGAGCCATTGATGTAGTACCTATGTTGAGTAATCAAATTACTTACCATGAGGTTTGAGCATTTTTTGTCCAATGGCTCCTTTTCTCAACTTGAAGTGTCCAACAAAAGGGGGTGTGTGCTGGTCCAAAGCCTCAACGAACTTTCCTTCAAGAATTTGGTTGAATTCTGCAAATATCTGGACCAAAAAGAGAGAGAGATCGGGGAGAGAAGAGGATGATAAACAATTAGTAAAGTAACCTTGGTGAAAATCAGCTGTGCAAACTAAAAACTGTAATGGCTACTAAAAAGCCTTTTGTGTGTTAAAGTCTGCATACAGGCAAGTAGAAATGATTATTGGTGGCCAGGTTTTCACAACTTCACCTCACATGTACTGATACAATTGAGAAAAAGTTTTAGTCTCATTTTTCTTCAAACTCTTCGCTGTGTAATGTGGTCAAGTTTGATGCACTCTGCATCCTCGTCGTGAACAAGTGTCATGGCGGACTCTCGAAAAACCTTAAACAATTTTTAAATTTAAAATGTTTGTGTGTGAATGACAGAAATAAATATGATAAAGTATTAAGGCAATAAAATAAATTACCCAATAATTGATAAAACAAGATGACAATATCTGAAGAAACTGACCTAAAATGCTGAAATAATGTTACTGTAATGTGACAAATGCTGTAAAATAATCTGACCAATAACTAATGGGGAGATGAAACCTGCTTGATTGATAATTGTTCCCACACTTGATTTCTTAAATAGTTGTGCCATTTTTCAAGGAAAAGGCTGACATACATAACAACCATAAACTATAAAATTAATAATGATACAATATGATAAATCTGATATTTTGATGATACCAGTAATAATAATATCAGTTTCAATCAGAGACCAGAAAGTGAAATAAATCAAAGTAAAGATCATCACTCTTCACTCTGATGTTGGAGAGGACTCCTGTAAACAAACTACTCTCTGTCACTCTATATTAGCAGACTGTTCATGGATTATCATTGATCTCAGACTAAGTGAAAATTATCCCAAACATTGTTCATCTTAAAGTGACAAGAGTGGCAAAACTGATGACCATTAAATTTCTAATTCAGATCCAATTAGTTTAAATTTAGTTTGTTTTGTTATTTCAGAGAGTCCCGCAGTGGGATTAATATACATTCCAGTTCAATTATTAACCAGATCATTGTTGCAGCAAGTCTGAACCAGAAATTATTTATATCTTGAATAATTTCTGTGTAATTAAATAATAATAAAATTTCAAAGTTGTCTGATCAATGTTAAACCCGCTGAATGACCTTCAAATATGTACAAAACAAACAAAAATATAAATAATTAGTTGTAAATTTGTAATCCAATGTTCATCAATTTTGCCAATCTAATATTTGGGACACTTTTCACTCAATTTGAGATCAGTAGTTATTCATGAACAGTATGCTAATTTGGTATGAGGGAGTATTTTCTTTGCAGGGGTCCTCTCTAATGTCACAGATCAGACTGCCCCTCTCAGATAAGTATTTTTATTGATTCATTCCACTTTCTGGTCTCTACCAGTATTATGATTAGTATAAATAAGAATAATATTTATCTTATTGTACTGTATCAATATTAGTTTTATAGTTTATGGCTGTTATGTATATCAGCTTTTGCTGTAAAAATACATAACTATTCAGCAGATAAGCTTGTATGGGAACAATAATCAAACAATTATCTAACATCCCTTTTAATTATAAATCAGATTACTTAATGGCATTTATATCCCAAAACACAAAATACATCATTGTTTTAGTTCAGTTTCCTCAGGGATTGTAATCTCTTATTTGATCAATAGTTTGGTAAATTATTTTGATGAATTAAGAATTTTTCCTCCTAACTTCTGTTGTCTACCACACTGTATTGGCGCACAGTCATACCTGCTGAAATGTGCCCACATGTGAGAAAATGAGCCACTGTGGGTTTTGTTGTCATTCTGCCTTTTTCTTTATTCTGCAATATTGCACAGAAATCTAGGGTCATCATACTATTATTAATGTGCATAGCTTTTAATCATGCCTATTTAATAAATATAATCTCTGAGACATTACTAGTTCAGTGTGTAGATGGAAAATACAAATACCTTTAATTACTGGAGTTATGTAGTGCTGGCCGATTACCATTAGTTTCTGCCTGGATGAGGGGCAGAAAGAACATAAATATCAAATTACTTTCAGTAAATCATGACAAAACCTACTTCAAAAATGACACCTGTCCTAAGAACTTTTTAAAGCAATGATCCTGTATTATCATGTGGTGACAATGTACAGATTAATTCTGAAAATTTGGGACATTCAGAATTTTGAAAGGCTCTGCTTAAAGTCAAAGACAGAGGGAAAATTAAACATGAGCCATTTCTTCATTCAAATTAGTTAGAGCAATAAAATTAAGTTTTACCAAAAGAGGAACTCCAGTGGATGCTTCATTATGATATTAAATCAACCTTTTAAAAGTCTTACTATGAATCACCCAGAAAAATCCACAGGTTTGTTTAGCAGACACTTGTCAGGTAGGACATGGTCATGGATCGGTTGAAGCCAAACAAGGTAAACAGAAATGTAGACACAAATTAAGACACAAAGTGACTTTAATTTAAAGTATTTTAAGGATCCTCTACATTCTGGAAAGCACAAGTCTCAATCAACATTCAAACTTCAGATAAAATGAATCAGATACTTGGATGAAAACACGAGATGGCTTTGATTGTTTAATTATCCTTTTCAAAAGAACTTCATCCACCAATAATTAATGAGTAAATGTTTTGCTGTGTAGCCTTACATCTACCTTAACAGCTTTACAAAGGTTTTACTGCACACACTCTCAGCAAGAATACACATGGTCACTGGTGTCAGTTCAGTGACACTGAAACTATGAATACATGGACATGAGACATTTTTCAGATTCGTAAGAAAACTAAAGTTTTTCAAAATTTAAAGTCATGACCAATATGAGCATGCGCGTGCTGTGTAACTACAGAAAGGCTTAAAAGTATTAACCTCGCCTGAGCAGGTGGGACTACATATTGTTGGTTGCAGACAGACAGCCGTGGTGCATGAGTAATATCAATAACTACAAGTCCGATAAAAGAATTGGTGGAAATAGTTAAAACACAAACATATTCGGAGGTTAAAGACTACTGAAAAGTTTGTGTGTTAATAAAGGCCTGCAGTAGGTTTCTGTCATGAGCTTGCTATGGTCAAATTTTAGCTAGCATATCAGGACTCATTTTTTCTTTTTCACTGGCAGTTAATGAAGCCTTTTACCGCATTCCCCCGAAAAACTTAACTTGGTACACACACGCTGTTGTAGATATTGTTTAAAATACAGAAGTGAACTTAATGTTTTACACATTTAACTTTTGAAAGTTGCAAAAATAGCCTGAGCACATCCTGTAACAAAAGGTATACTTAAAACTGGGCAGGTTCAGGCTTGGACCAGCCCATATAAAGCTGCAATAGGATTTTCCTGCTGGGAGGCTTGGCACACTGAGCTCCTCCCTTTCTCTTTCTATTGTCCAAACATTGGACAATAGAAAGAGATTTGATTAGAATATTTGGTTGTTCCTGTAAATATCACTCATGTATTACTGTAACCATGACTACCAGCATGGACGACTTAGTGCTGTGGACCTGCTTGACCCCAATTGCTTTATCCTACAACAACCATCAACAGAAACAACATCACTTAACATTCATTCATTCATTTTCTACACCGCTTATCCCTTTTGGGGTTGTGGGAGGACTGGAGCCTATCCCAGCTGTTCAGGGTACACCCTGAACCGGTCATCAGTCAATCTCAGGGCCACATAGAGAGACGGACAACCATTCAAGCTCACTCTCACACCTAGGGGCAATTTAGAGTCACCAGTCTACCTAATGAGCATGTTTTTTGGTCTGTGGGAGGAAGCCGGAGTGCCTGGAGAGAACCCACCCATGCACGGGAAGAACATGCAAACTTCACACAGAAAGGCCATGCTCAACCTGGGGATCGAACCAGCTACCTTCTTGCTGTGAGGCATGTACACTACCTGCTGTGCCACCGTGCTGCCCATCATTTAACATGAACTTTCATTTTTAATTTGATTAAACCCAACTTAATCCCCCACCTCTATCTTTGGTCGTCATTTCCTGTTTTACATTATAGCGCTGTTTGTAGTTTGCTCTTTCTCTGCTCTGCTAACGCTAATTACAACTGCTTAATATTTGATATTTAACACACTTGTTTTCTTTGGTTAACGTTCGATTGAACGTACTAAGGTTAATAAAGAGCACTCTGGCGTCTCAGAGGCGGTGTAATTCAGTTCGATTCTCTTCTGCTCCTAGCTTAGCTTAGCCTAGCCTAGCATTGAGCTGCTAAATATGGCTTCTCTCTCCTCTCCTGTTCTCTCCTGCCGTATGTGTCAGATGTTTAGCTACTCCTCATCCTCCTTTATTTGATAACGGTAATTGTCTGAAGTGTAGCATGTTCTTAGTTTTGGAGGTGAGGGTCACTGATCTGGAGAAGCGGCTCCGCACCTCAGAACCTAAACCCTCTAATGCAGCTGTAGCTAACCAGCAGGACGTAGCTGGTGCGGGCCACGCTAGCATTAGCTTAGCTTCTCCCCCGGCTTGTAATGACTGGGTCACTGTCCATGGCAAGCATAGCTGTAAGTCGAAGACCCATTCGGTACCCCACCATGCAGTTTACGTTTCGAACAGGTTTTCTCCCCTCGGTGACAGCGGCATGCCCGCCGGGGAACAAACTCTGACAATTTGTGACTCCATAGTCAGAAACGTGAAGGTAAACGTGAAATCCTATAACACTCAGTGTTATAGGACTCGAGTCCGGATATGTCGGACTTGTGACTCAACTCGGACTTGTGCGCTGATGACTTGGACTCGGACTCGAGCTCTGGCTGCATTAGGACTCGGGGGAGGACTCGGAGGACTCGAGCTAATTCATCAATGAATCCTTTATATTTTTATTATTTTTTAATTTATTATTTCTTCTGGTATAAGGTTCTCATATCAGCAGGGGCGGATTTAGGATTGAAGAAGATCAGGGGCTTAGCCCAGACATTGCTTTTGAATTGTGGTTGAAAAGAACAATTAAAAAACAAAAACAAATAACACTGTCCTGGACCAATTAAGCCACTTTGCTGATGAGCAGTGGGCCAAATTACCTGTCAACAGGTACAGAAGCCTGATTGAGAGTTACAGAAAACACTTGATTGCAGTGATTGCCTCAAAGGGTTATTTAACAAAATATTAGTTTACAGGTCCCATCATGCCTGTTTGCTCTATATATTATATATTTCAGTTGAACCACAATTCAAAAGCAATGTCATGATTTTCATGATTTTTTTATTTATTATTTCTTTTGTCAATTTCAACTTAATTCAGTGATAGCTGTTTTTTCCTTCTTCCCTATATATATATATATATATATACATATATATATATATATATATATATTTCCATATATATATTTATTTAACATTTTTCAGACATTTGAACTTAATACATTCTTGAAATAGAACAGCAGGCTCACAACACTTGTTGCTTAAATTTGCAGTCCTCTGACAGCTAATAAAGTTCTGTTGAAATGGAGAAAACTGTATAATTTATTTTTAATGAAGACATTTTTAATTTGCATGTCATTTCTCAGGCTTTGCAAAAGTGGAGAGCTGAAGACCATCTAGGGCCATGGCTCAGACTCAATATTGAGGACTCAGACTTAGGTTCGGGGAAGTTTGTAGTACTTGGGCTAAGGTACCGAGGACTCGACCTGGTCTCGACTCAGGTGAGAGGACTCGACTCGGACCCAAACACTGAGGACTCGGACTTGACTCAGACTCGAGCTATGGTGACTCGACTACAACACTGGCGCAGTGGTGCGCCAGATGACATTACCACTGTGCGGGGTGAGCCCATTGTCACCGTGCCAAGCTGAATCTGTTGACACCTCCCCCTGGTGCGCCGCCACACCCATCTCAGCGCAGCCGGTCTACTAAAGGGCTGCGCACGGTGATGCGCCAGATGAAATTACCACTGTGCAGGGTGCGCCACCCTGCGCCCCACCTGGAAATTAGGGCCCCAGATGTATTTTTTGCATGTGGCCTAAAAGCCACACTTAAATGGAAACCAGGGGAAGACGAGGAGTGTACCGTAGTTATGCTTGCAGATAGGGTCACGGTTATTACTAAGAATGTAGATCAAATAACTAAACCCAAAAGAGAGATTGAAACAGATGGATTTGGAATACCAGTAGGAGTTCCACCTGAATTTCGAGCAATAAACAATGTGGCAGGATGGTCCATACTTTCCTCAATACCATTTTTAGCTGGTACAACTATTGAAAAGCACAGCAGGTGGATAAATTATCTTTATTATAATCAGCAGAGACAGGCAATTCCTCTACTAAATCACTACTAGCCATTGAAAAGAAACTGACGGATGTCACGAGAACTGTGTTGGACAATAGTCAAGCTTTAGATATTATGCTGGCTAAGAAAGGAGGGCTATGTACCTTCATTAATGCAGATGAGGGATGCTATACTAATGTCAAAAAGTTATCAGACATGACTAACATAAGCCTTGCCATTTAGAAAATGAAAGATCTCCAAAAAGAATTTAATGAATTAAATGATCAACTCAATAACAACTGGTTTGATATGTGGATAGTTAAACATTTTTGACCATTTACAACCATGATCAAATCCATTCTGATACCCATTGCCAGTATACTTTTTTTTTTTTTTTAATTTTCAGTTTTTCGCAGATTGTGACACATTACAATTAGTTCAGCATAAATAAAATAATTACAGCAAATAAAGAAAGTAATGTACCACAACCAATGGGGGGGAGAGGAAGACATATCCACATATATACATACCTAAATATATACATATACGTGTGAACATATGCACTTACAGGCCCATACCCATGCATACATATACCTTTACATTTATGCATACATTTACACACATACCTGTACACATGTACACACATGCATACACATATACTTACATACATATATGATTAGAAAAAAAAATCTATATAAAAATAGAAATAGAAAAGATAAATAAATAAAAAAAGAGGGAAAAATAAATAAATAATATATATATATGTAACATCATATTTAATAAAGGTAAAATAAAAATAATACTGATGATATAGATAATATTCATTGACTTTCGATAAGACAACAGGTCAAGTCAAATTCAAAATTCCATGATAAGGTTCTAAATTTCTATATATGGGAACCAATTAACATCACCAATATTAGTATGAGTGACATGCAAGGTTGTGTACATGCTCGAAAGGCCACAAACAAGGGATACACATCTGTACCAATCATGTACACAGGAAGCACCAAAGAGAGAGAGTGAGAACTATCAAGAGCAGGAGACATAGAGCATCTAATAAAACAAAAAATGTTTAAATTAAATTAAAAATAAGATAAAATAAGCATGTAATGCTGCATTTTGTCCATCACCCGCTAATCAGGGAATCATTTGACATACTGGTCATTTTGTATCTCTCCCATTTTTCCCACCTTCATTCAAAAACATGAAGCTGATTTCTGATTTTCATTGTCATTCTTTCCATTTCATAGATTTCATTTACAAGGTCCTTCCATTTTGCTCTTACTAAAGTGGCATTTTTCAACCAGTGTCTTGTAATTTGCTTCATCATTGCTGCTCTTAGAACTAAAAAACAAGTGTCTGTCTCATTTATCTCTTCTGGTACTTTCCCTAGAAGTAGGAAATGTGGACTAAAATTCAGTGATATGCACAAAATATTTGAGATTTCTTGAAGGGAGTTATCCCAAAATTCCCTGATAACTTTACATGACCAAAATACATGACCGTGGTTTGCCATTAACTCCCCACATTCTCTCCAACAAATTGATGTGATATTGTCTTTGTACATACTTTGAATTTGGGGCGTCTTAAAATATCTCGTTAAAACTTTCCACATACACTCCCTCCAGTAAATTGAGTTGGTTGTATAATGTATGTTTTTACACATTTTTTCCCAGTCTATTGGAGATATACTGCACGAAAGTTCATTTTCCCATTTATTTTTAATTTTGACACATATTTGCTTGTCTTGGTTGTTGTTAGATTTAAATATTTTAACCACATTAGTTAAAACTTTTTTCTCTAGTCCATGGTCATATGTCCTAAGCATATACTTTATCAGGGGATTTTATTCCTTCAAAAGATCTCCTTTTTATCAAATCAAACATAAAACTTCTCACTTGAAAGTACCTAAATAGATGAGAGTTGGGTATACAAAATTCAATCAAGCTGTTCAAATGATTTCATCTCTTTTTTTCTCCAAACAATTGTCCATATATACATAAACCCTTAGAAGCCAAGTTTGCAAATGTCTGATCCACTTTGTTTGGAGAGAAGTCTGCGTCATTACTTGTTTCTTGCAAGAAGATTAAATCATCCTTTATCTTATGATTCTGACAGACTTCCCTCCAGACCCTGAGAGTGGCAAGTACCCATCTATTGTTTAAGTTTTTAACAAGCGATTTTTTTTATATTTGATGAAGGGCAAAACTGTTAGCGGTATATTTCCACAATTTAATTCTAACTCTCTCCATTTAATATGGGGGTTCTTTTGCATCCACACTATCACATTTCTCATTTGTGCAGCTTGACAGTAAGTGTGCAGGTCTGGTAAATCTAGTCCACCCATCTCTTTTGATAATTTCAGGAATTTCTGACAAGGAATTACTCCTATTAATCTTTCTTGTTTGCCCCGAAAGCTGAAGGCTGAGATATGAAACAGTTTTAACAGTTTTTATTTGAAGCAGCTTCACAAATCCAGGGAAAAGGGGCCAGTCCAGTGCATGGGATTACTTGCAGTGACAAAGGTGAGTATTTACAAAAGGCTGGGTGGAAGCTCCAAGGAGGCACTGCGAAGAGAGAGCAGAAGCAGAGGTAAGTTTCCAGCAGCACAAAAATCATCAAGGTCCAAAAACACAATCACAAAAAGGCTAAGTCCTTGGAGAAGGACAAAAGGCTTAAAGCCAGAAGAGAGGTAAGAGTCGATACGGCCAACAAACCACACTATGTGAGGAAATCCACCGGCGAGGAGAAGGAGAATCCCAGGAGCTTATATACCAGCGTTGATTGAGGTGAGTCAGATCAGGGTTGCAGGCTGAGAGCAGGAGAGAGAGGTAACCATGCCCACAGCTGACAGAGGAGCAGGAAGGGAGGGGGAGAGATACTGACAGCAGGAGTGAATCCTCACAATTTCATTTTTAGTCTTGGTTTCCTTCCACTCCATATGAACTTATTAAGAATGGAGTCCCATTGTTTTAACAGCTTAGGAGGGATGTAAATTGGTAGAGCATTAAAGAGGAACAGAAATCTTGGCAGAACATTCATTTGAATTATTTTAACTCTTTCCCGGAGAGAAAATGGAGTTATAGTCCACTGGTTTAGGTCTTTCTTAACTTGACTGATTAATTCTCCAAAATTTTTTGAATAAGAGATCATCCAAGTTCTTTGTTATATTTATCCCCAAGTATTTAATCTTTTCTACATCCCAATGAAATGAATATTTTTTTTGGTATCCTGACTGATCTTACAGCCCATTAACATTACCTCTGACTTATTTACATTTAATGTATAACCTGAAATTACACCAAAATCTTTGATTGCTTTCATTAGTATTTCAATTGAATTTTCAGGTTCCTGCAAATAAATTAGAATATCATCTGCATACATTGCTAATGAATTTCCCCTGCTAAAAATATACCTTCTATTTCTTTTTTGGGCCTGATGTATTCTGCAAGAGGTTCAATGCATAGGACAAAAATCAGTGGGAACAGTGGATCTCCCTGTCTGGTACCTTTTGAAATCCTGAAAGTATTAGACATTAAACCATTGGCATTTGAATCAGAATCAGAATCAGAATCAGCTTTATTGGCCACGTATGTTAGACATACAGGGAATTTGTCACCGGTTCACTTCACTCTCCAAGTACAAAAATAAAAGAAGAAATAGGTACACACAGTGTACATCCTATATTATAAACAAGAAGTTTAAAAATTAACTTAAGGTGAGAATAAAGATAAAATAGAGTATGTACAATATGTAAAATGCGCAAGATAAAAAAGATAATAAGAAGAGGAACAAGGTGCACAGCTGCATATAAGTGGGATGATGATATGGACAATAGACAGGCAATTTGCAGTTATGAGTTCAGTGTGACAACAGCCTGGGGGAAGAAACTGTTCTTATGCCTGGTGGTTTTAGCTGTTTATACATAGCTTTCATCCAGTTAATAAATGTAGGGCAAAAACCAAAGTTATGAAGGGTTTCAAACAAATAAGGCCAAAGCACTTTATCAAAGGCCTTCTCTGTGTCTAATGTGAAGAGGCCAACAGGGAGGGTCTGTATCTGGGCAGCTTCCATAATGTTCAATGTTCGCCTCACACTGTCACTTAACTGCCTTTGACTAATAAACCCGGACTGATCTGTATATATAAGGTTTAGTATAGTATTCTCTAATCTAGTGGATATTATTGAGGTTAAGAGTTTATGATCTGTATTTAGCAGACTAATAGGTCTGTAGGATGAACAGTCTTTTGGGTTCTTACCTATGACCACTGTAACAATCCATGTATCTCCCCATACTTCATTCTCTAATGCCCAGTTGTATGCTTTACTTAAGAGTGGTACTAATTCATGCTGGAATTCTTTATAAAACTCATTTGTATATCCGTCACTTCCTGGTGACTTGTGGGCTTTAAGTTTCTTAATCTGTTTATAAATCTTATTTTCTGCTATTGCCTTTATAAGGTTGTTATTCTGTTCATCTGTGATTTTAGGTAGATCTATCTTCTGAATGAATTGCTTTAATTTCCCGTCCTCCACATTGTTTTGGGACGTATCATAAAGATCCTGTTAATAATTTGCAAACTGATTTGCTATCTCCTTCCGACTCTTTAGAAGTGTATTTGTATTTTTATCATGGAGCTGAACAAGTAATGAATTCTTTTGTTGTTTTTTAAGTTTATAAGCTAAGACTTTAGCTGGTCCTCCATCATATGAATTTTGTCGAGGGATGGCTAATGATTTCTCTATCTCCATATTTAAAAATTCATTCATTGCCATTATAGCCTCCTTAAGATTTTCCAGTACCAATGTTTCCCCTGTTAGTTTATGCACTCTGTCTAAGTCTTCAATTTTCTTTTCAAGGGATTTTCTTTTAATTTCATGTTGTTTTTTCCTAAAGGAAGCAAAAGCTATTATTTCACCCCATAAAACTACCTTGGCCCCTTCCCATACTGTGACTGGATTTATTTCTTCTGTATTGTTGTTCTTTATATACTCTCGTAATATTTGTCTTATCTTTGTTTTAAACTTATTTTCCAGCAGGAGGGAGTCATTAAATCTCCAAATACAGCTGGGTCTTTCATCACTAGTCTTTATGGTCATTTGCAAAGGTGCATGATTGGATAAATGAACGTAAAATATTCTCCCTCTATTTTACCAACCACTAATACATATCCTCCCTCTTTATCAGATATTGTGGTTTCCATCTCAAAGTGAATATGGTTCCTTATCATAATTATAACCCCTCTTCTAGCTGAGTGATGTGATGAAAAAAAGATTTGTGAGTTAAACAATTTCATTAATTTCTCATGTTCCAGTTTGGATAAATGTGTTTCTTGCATAACACTTTATCTCCTCCTAAACGCTTCATGTGTGTTAAAACTTTGCTTCTCTTAATTGGTTTATTTAAACAATTCACATTTAATGGAGCGACGCCTGCGAGCTAGTTCAGGCAGACAACTCGAGCTGCTTAGCTATGCATATGTCACGTCTCACTCCTCTCAAACATCCTCATATGTCACATGTCTCACTCCTCTCAACCATCCTCCAATCACACTCTTCACCTCTCAATTTGGCGGTATATTTAAACTGGGAGTTTTCACATCTCTCCCCCTGCCCCGCAATGCCTCTGCTGCCCTACACTGACTTGCTGCGTGTTTTTTCACCAGCTTTCACTAGAGTGCCTGGAGAGAGAGAGTGGCGACAACGGAAGTTCAAAAAGCTGGCCGATCACATGGTCCATGTAGCCTCAAAAAGTTCCCGGAAGTGGTTGGCGGGCAATACAAAAGTAACAGGAAAACCACAATAATCTGTAAATAATGTCAAATAAATGCTTTGCTTTGTAATTGTTTTCTGTTTATGTTAATTGCTTTGAACTCTGCCGAGTTTACTAAACCTGTATATTCGTTGGTAGCAATAAACTGATATTTCCTCTTTTTTTCTAAACTTTCAGACTTGAGTGAGGCACACTAACAGGTGACAACCAATTATTTGTCAGTTCACTACACAAAAGGTCTAGACTTGCAACAGCATACTGATAACTGTGTTCTAATATTTTAATTCATTGCAAATAAACTGAGTTCTATCACTGTCTAAATATTCCTGCTTATCCCAAACTTACTCTGAGGGATGCATAGTAAATCACACAGTCACTTTTTCCCAATGAACTGAAGACCACAATGAATTCCTTAAAAACTTTATTTACAGAAGTCAAACAGATAAGCATGACAAGCTGTTTGTGTCATTTCCACTATGACGTCCTTGATACAGTCTTCACTATGGTGTACTGCGTTGCATGGGGTTGCTCCAGCTGCTCAGAGAAAGGCGTCCGCATGTATGGCTTTCCCAAAGACAGGGACAGAAGACAGACATGGGTGGCTAAAGTCGGAAGGAGCAATTTAGCTGTAACAGACAAAGATTTTAACAACAAAAAAATATGTGAGGTAATCACATTCAAACAATGCATTTGCACATTGACACACTTTCAAATACCAGACCACTAGGAAATTTGAAATTTATAATATATAAATATAATGTACTATCTAAATCCCAATTCCAATCCATCCCCTCACAGACTCACTGACAGATCAAGTCAGCGAATGAGCCCTTTCTGCCCCCTTAATCCCTGTAAGTCTGACTTTGCATAAGGAAATTACCCACAGTTTAGAGTGTCGTGAAGACAAATACCATCAGATGCCATCAGTAAGTGTTTAAAAAAGGGGTGGGGGTGGAGTAAATAAACAAACGTAGTCAGAGCTCTGCCAGTCTCTTTATTGTTAATGGACGTAAGCAAAAAAAAGGAAAAAGTTTACTGTCTGCATTGACATGTGTAGTTTGTGATTATTGTTTTGAGTCCGTCCCCCTCACACACCCTGTACTGTTGAAAGTAAACTGTAAATTACCAGTCAGAGACCGGCGTCAACAACATTTTGTTGTCAAGGTAACATGTCATGAGAGTGGGTAAGTGCTGCTCTATTCATGGTTACAGCATTTGGACCCTTAGTCACTAACAGCCGAAGTCAGGTAATTAATTATATAATAATAATAATATACACTAAGGGAATAATGTCAAGAATAGAACTAGTTAAATGACACACATGATAAATATGTATGAAAAATATAACTATGCAGATAAACTTGGTTTATGTTCTGTCAATTATGTTCTGCTCTCTTCCACTCCACAAAAACAGCTGATAACAGCTGCAATCACAACCCCTACACATTAATCTTACTACTATAAATCGACAGGGCTGGATTAAGTTATAGTTACAGAGCAAAATTTACAGTTATCAGCCTGTTGCACGGGTTGTTATCGTTATCCAGTGTACTAGCCTAAACTTTTACCTATTAACATTCTCTAAATCCTATAATCTAGACAGGGAAAATACGCTAACGTAATTAATTATTCGTGTCAATATAATTCCGATGCCCTACTGACATGAAAATGCCATTTTTTAAACGTTTTACCTGGAACAAGTGTTGCTCCGTACATTCTCTCCATTGAAATGCATTGAGCGGCAGTTAGCTTGTGCTAACTTCCGGGAACTTTTGAGGGGCTCCATGTTCCGCCATTGCAGTGAAAAAAATGAACTATTGCAGTAAACGTCGTTGTCGCCACTCTCTCTCTCCAGGCACTCTAGCTTTCACATGCGATTGTCATCTTACCTTTGGCTCTGGTGGTCGCTATGTCTGTCGTCGTCTCGGATTCAGAGAGTGAGTCCCAGCTGTCAGGAGAGGATGCGGGGCTTATTCCCGAAATCCAGACTCAGTCCACTCCAGGAATGAATCGGACCCGCTTCGTCCTCGCCAGAGCTCTCGCATCACTCACAAACGACTTGCTGGATGGCCTGTGTACCACATCATGGAAGAGCTGTACGCACGTAACATCACCGCGCCGGGCGGCCTCAGCCATGAAGAGCTTTTCAATCATCTGATGATTCAGCAGAACTCTACCGATGCCCCGGGGTCGGGCGCCAGAGGCACAGAGTCCAGTGGTCCTCCCGGGGGTAAAGTAAGGTGCCAGCTAAAAAAGCGCACTGTCATTCTCCCTGCTTCTCCCAAAACGGAGCTCGGCGCTCCCTCCAAGAAGCCGAAGCAGCCAGATTCCGGCATCTCCACAGACACGTCCATCCTGTCTTCACTTCTCGAAGTGAAATCGGCGCTGGAAATGATGCACGCCAGGATGAACACCTTGGAAAGCAACGCGTAATCCTCCGCTTGCCACGTCAACAACCCGGGTCCTTCGTCCGCGTCCCTAGCTACGCCGGTGTCGTGCCAGAAGTTGATTTTTGCCAGAAACTGATTTCCGGTCCACGGGAGCGCGCACAGTCGTTATAGTTAAAGCGCAGCTTCTGTGGCTCTGCGGCAGGCTTCATCGGGCTCAGACAACCAGTTTGTTTATGATCATCTAACGATGTTTATTTTTGTTTGCGTTTGATAGCCTCCTGTACGTCCAGTTGCCTTATATCGCTGTTGAATAGACTGGTTAGTGATTTAAATCTGGCTCGTATTTGCGCTAATAAAGATATTTGTCACCGAGGGAGTTTTTTTTCTGCACCAAAATTACATTAGATCCTCAATAGAGTAATTTGACCCCAAACAGTGCTTTGTACGGTTTGAAAAATGAGTAAAGGGACATTACAATGTAAAAATCAGCTAATTTTGCTTGCCAAAACTGATTCATGCCTCTGGTATTGAATGTAAATGCATATTTTGTCCTGAAATGACATAATATAACTCAGCAAAGTGAGATTTACAAGATTTGACTCCAACCAGTACTGTTGACCACTTGAAAAATGAGTAAAGGGACATTTCAATGTAAAAATCAGCCTATTTTGCTTGCCAAAAACTGATTCATGCCTCTGGTATTGTATGTAAATGCATATGTTGTCCTGAAATGACTTAATATAACACAGCAGAGTGAGACTTGCAAGATTTGACTCCAACCAGTACTGTTGACCACTTGAAAAATGAGTAAAGGGACATTTCAATGTAAAAATCAGCTTTTTTGCTTGCCAAATACTGATTCATGCCTCTGGTATTGTATGTAAATGCATATATGGCCTGAAATGACATAATATAGCTCAGCAAAGTGAGATTTACAAGATTTGACTCCAACCAGTACTGCTGACCACTTGAAAATTGAGAAAAAGGGACATTACAATGTAAAAATCAGCTCATTTTGCTTGCCAAAAACTGATTCATGCCTCTGGTATTGTATGTAGATGGATATTTTTCCCCAAAATGACTTATTATAACACAGCAGAGTGAGATTTGCAAGATTTGACTCCAACCAGTACTTTATACCACTTGAAAAATGAGTAAAGGGACATTTAAAAGTAAAAATCAGGCAATTTCACCTGCCAAAAACTGATTCATGCCCCTGGTACTGCACAGACCTGCATATTTTTGCTCAAGTTTCATTGAATGATACCAAGTCATTTTGGGCAAAAATATGCAGGTCTGTGCAGTACCAGGGGCGTGAATCAGTTTTTGGCAGGTGAAATAGCCTGATTTGTACATTGTGATGGCCCTTTACTCGTTTTTCAAGTGGTCAGAAGCACTGGTTTGAGTCAAATCTTGCAAATCTCACTCTGCTGTGTTATATTAAGTCATTTTGGGGAAAAATATGCATTTACATACAATACCAGAGGCATGAATCAGTTTATGGCAAGCAAAACAAGGTGTTTTTTTACATTGTAATGTCCCTTTACTCATTTTTCAAGTGGTCAGAAGCACTGGTTTGAGTCAAATCTTGCAAATCTCACTCTGCTGTGTTATATTAAGTCATTTTGGGGAAAAATATGCATTTACATACAATACCAGAGGCATGAATCAGTTTTTGGCAAGCAAAATGAGCTGAGTTTTACATTGTAATGTCCCTGTTTCTCAATTTTCAAGTGGTTAAAAGCACTGTTTGGGGTCAAATCTTGTAAATTTCATTTTTCTGAGTGACCCAACGTCATTTCAGGGCAAATATCCCTCTACATACAATACCAGAGGCATGAATCAGTGTTTGGCAAGCATTGTTTGCATTGTAATGTTCCTTTACTCATTTTTCAAACCGTACAAAGCACTGTTTGGGGTCAAATTACTCTATTGAGGATCTAATGTAATTTTGGTGCAGAAAAAAAACTCCCTCGGTGACAAATATCTTTATTAGCGCAAATAAGAGCCAGATTTAAATCACTAACTAGTCTATTCAACAGCGATATAAGGCAACTGGACGTACAGGAGGCTGTCAAACGCAAACAAAAATAAACATCGTTAGATGATCATAAACAAACTGGTTGTCTGAGCCCGATGAAGCCTGCCGCAGAGCCACAGAAGCTGCGCTTTCAACTATAACGACTGTGCGCGCTCCCGTGGACCGGAAATCAGTTTCTGGTAAAAAATCAACTTCTGGCACGACACCGGCTCCACCAATCGCTGTCTTCCCGGTCGACGTCACGCCGCAAAGATCCCTGGGATCTGCAGTCCCAGCTCCTGCCATGGGCTCTCGGTTTCTGCCTCCTGCTGCTGCCATTCCTGATTCTCTAAGGAACCAAAATTTTATCAGGTAATCCTATTTCCATAATCTTTAACAGCTGACAAAAGGATTGAATTATAAGTCTGCCTCTGGGCCTGTCATCTATCTGCTCGTGTCATTACTTATTTATCTATTTTAATTACATTTTATGTATTTATTTATTCATTCATCTAGGAGGTTACGCGGATCAGCATAGACTCAGTTGCACAATTATCCAAACTAATTATTAAACCTTACTCTTATTTCGACAGGCCATGACATTAATCTGGTGAAGATTCTGTTGTTGTGGTTCTGAATCTGCAGACAAAGATATGAGGATTGTGGGGACTTTTCAGTGGTTTTAAGGATCGTGATCCAAGACTGTCAAAGTCCCCTACTCCGGTTGAATTTAACGTGGCCTTCAGTGTTTTAGAGACACCATTTGCAAAGTACATCTGCAACGCAGAGAGGAGTTTAACACCTATTTAGCCATTATTTCAGATCTTGCACTTTCTCCGGTGGGTGGTGGGTCCTTTCTCAAAATCCGTCTTCCTCTTCTCCATTTTCAGAGTGAGCCCCATAAGGGTCACGACAAGGTAATATTCATTCAAACGTCTCATTATAGCTCTCTCATCTTATCATGACTCCTCAATCCCAAGTATAAACAGCTTAATTTCCCCTGAACCATTCTCTTTATACTACGCTTCTATAGACAATGCTGTGCAAATGATTTAATCAGCTGGGGCTGTAATGGCATCTTTCGGCGTTAGGTGGCGTTCAAAGTTTTATTTCTCTGTTAAGTTGACCTTTGGTTGTCATAGTAGCCTTGCATTTTGACACCCTGTCGGAGGTTCTATGCTGGATTCTCTACAACACGTGCAAATTCCCCTGTGCCTTGCATCTCTGAATGATTTTCTGGTAGTTGACCTCCCCTCTGCTCCACCAGCCCACTGCATTTCCACAGTCAAAAACCTCTTTCAAGAGTTAGGTGTGCCACTTTCAGAAGACAAAATGGTGGAACCAACCTCGCGCTCTGAGTTTCTCGGCATAACTCTCAGTGTGCTCATGCAAGCCTCGCTGCCTCAGGATAAGTTGAGCCGCATTAGATAAGCTTTTAGAGCTTTGTCTCCCTCTGCTGTTCTCTCTAAACGGGATCTTTCGTCTTTGTTAGGTCACCTAAACTTTGCTATGCGCATTATTCCTCACGGATGCTCATTCGTTCTCGCTTGCTGACACTGGCTAATTCAATTAAAAAATCTAAAGACAGTAGTTTTAGATGAAGGCTCTTCAGATCTGCATTTCTGGTCTTTGCTCTGCGATGAATGGAACAGCATTTCTTTCTTTTACAATGATTTTGTAGAGTCTTCAGCTTTCTATACTGATGCTGCTCCATCTGTTGGTTTGGGGGATTCTATAATAACAAGTGGTTTGCAGATGTACGGCCAACTGAAATACACACCCTCGAGGATCACTCTATGAGCTTTACCCAATAGTTGTGCTTGCTCTCTGTGGGGTAGCAACTGGAAAGAAGCAAATCATGGTGTTTTGTGACAATGCAGCTACAGTTGAAATTATCAATAAAGGCTGCTCTAAATCACCAGCTATCAACAATCTCTTACGATGTTTAACTTGGATATGCATGCTTAATAATTTCATCCTGAAAGCTAACTCATTCCCAGAAATGCAAATCGTATTGCGATGCTCTTTCTTGCTTTTAATATCAGGAGTTCAAACTATGTGTCCCCAAGCCAGTCCTCCAGCTTGCCATGTCCTCCTTTCAAACAGATGATTCTAGAGTAAGTATGTCTCCTGTCCTCTGCCTCTAACTACATGAGACTGGGTTCAGCAAAGCATCATTAAAGCCTACGATTCAGCTTGGTTTTCTTTTCATCCTTTTGTGCCAGTCTTCTCATTAGCCCTTTACCTATAAATATTTAAGTCGTTTGTGCATTCATCATAATTTCTTTTTGAATCCCACAATCTCCAAATGCAAAGTATCAAAGCTATGCTAGATTCAGTTTTACATTCGATGCTAAGACCCAGCATCCCAGAGCCTTCTCGGAAACCTTCCATGCAGTTGCTCCTCAGTGGTCTTATAAAAGGCACGTCCTTCAAGTAACGATAAAAAGAATGCCTCTCGCTATATCACTGGTGCACAAGTTGGTGACAAGATTGAGACAGGATGTTTTTCACCTTGTTTTCATTCTCGATTAAAAGCAGTACTCTTAAGGGCTTTCTATGGTTTTCTTAGGTGTGGCGAATTTACAACCAGGTCTCTCTTCTTTAATCCACAGCATGATCTTACCTTCTCTGATTTGAATATAGAAAAGCACATGTATTCCTTATTGTTGAAACATTCAAAAACTGTCAGATCTTGCCAAGGTATTCATATCATTATTGCTAAAACTAAAACTTCTTTTGTCCTTTCTCTTCCATGATGAAATATCGGCCTCACCGTCCCCCTACTCAACAATCATCCCCTTGGTCATCATCAATGGTCACAAACCTATGACGAGATCCTGGTCCTCTTCGAAGCTGCGTGTTCTCTGCTCAAGCTGTGGCTTGCCACCTGGACTCTATTCCCCTCACTCCTGGAGGATTGGCGCTGCCACGACGGCAGCACTTCATCTGCCTACTTCAACACATAAGTCCTTGGGTCGCTGGTCCGCATATCAACGCTATGTGGTGCTTCACAAAGAAGAGATCCTGTCTGCTCAGGATTCACGAGTTCCTGCATTTAACGTTTAATTACCTCCGCCAAGGAGGTTATGTTTTGCCGGCGTTTATCTGTCTGTCTGTCTGTTTGTTTGTGTTCAAAATAACTTGAAAAGTCCTGAACGGATTTGGATGAAATTTTCAGGAATTGTTGGAAATGGGATAAAGAAGAACTGATTAAATGTTGGGACTGATCCGGATCACCTTGGCGGAGGTCTGCGCTCTCTGAGTGCTTTTCTAGTTAAAACTGCGTCAACTTTGCTGCATAACTCTGTATTGCATATCAGGTGGTGTGCTGGGGTTCAGTTTGTATCAATTCAGCATGCATAGATCTACATTCTCTAGTATATTCCACTAACAGCCAATGTGCTTGGGGGAATGGCCACACGACGGCTGGTGCCAGGCCTACACATAGTAGTTTCACTAGATAGTATATTCCTCTAACAGCAGGCGCTGGGGGGAATGGCTATACATAGTAGTTCACTAGATAGTATATTCCTCTAACAGCAGGCACTGGGGGGAATGGCTACACATAGTAGTTTCACTAGATAGTATATTCCTCTAACAGCAGGCGCTGGGGGAATGGCCACACATAGTAGATCTCATCAGCAGCACCAGGCTCCAGTGGGTTAAGTTTTGGGGGTGTTCAGTATGTTTTGCTCATCACTCCTTCATGCCTTCATGTAAACCTTTCTGCAGGGAGTGATGAAACCAGAGTCTGGGCGCCAAACCTATAACATGTATTTACAGCTACAATAAAACAATTTAAACGTGAGTTGACTGACTGAACTAATGTAGTGGCAGAAACAGTGCTGTGCTTGGCTCTGAAACCAGACTGGTGTGCCTTAAAATACAGTTTGTTGACAGAAAAGATTTGAGCTGAATATTAATTAATGACTCCAGGATTTTTGCAAGACAGGACAATTTTGAGATTGGCCGATAACTATTACAACAATGTCTATCACCACCTTTATGTAAAGGAACAATATGAGCTGTTTTCCAGACCTGAGGGACAACTCGAGTATTAATGGAGAGATTGAAAAGATAAGTGACTTGTTCAGCAATTGAGAGGCGCACAGAGTTTTAAAAAGTATGGTTCAAGATCATCCTCTCCTTTTGCTTTCCTGTGATCTATAGCTAAAAGAGCATCCCTCACAGCAGAGGGTGAGAGGGCCTGCAATGTGAATGAAGAGGTATTATTAACTGGTTTAGCATCAGGGAGAGGCCCATGACTAATAGAGGTTCCTGGATACATTATGTCAAACTGTTTTCCAGCAGCAGCAAAGTTTTTGTTGAAGGCAAGGCAGATTTCTGCAGTATTGTCTAACAAGCAGTCATTTCTTTTTATGAATGGAGGAATTGTATTTGAGGGGTTATTTTTACTTGTCGTAAATGCTTTCCAGAATTTTGATGGATTTGATGAGGTGCTCAACATTATTTCCATATGATAATTTGTTTTTGCTTTTCGCAATGATGTTTTACATTTGTTTCTAAGTTGTCTAAAAGTAAGCCAATCATCTGCTCTGCCAGAACATCTAGCCACAGTCCAAGCCTTGTCTCGTTCCCTGAACAACACTGATAGTTCGGTGGAGAACTAGGGGCTGGACCTATCCTTTATTCTTAATTTTTTGTAGGGTGCATGTTTGTCAATAATTCTAAGTAGAGTCTTTGCAAAATAATCAAGTGCTTTATCAATGTCTAATATTGTGGAGGTAAGATGTATGTCACTATTAGGTATTTCATGCTGGAAAGACTGTTCATTGAAGTGATTAAAATTTCTTTTGATAATAAACCTAGGGTTTGTTCTCTCAAGTTTTGTGCGTCTGATACAGGCTATAGGGCAGTGATCACTGATCCCTAGAGGAAAAACTCTACGGGCTGCAATATTGTCCTTTCTCTTTGTAAAACTTAAATCAATAAGGGTTGAAATTAAAGGAGATTTTATATTTGGTCTCGTTGGATCATTTATTAGCTGCTGCAGGCTGAGATTGTCACACATCTCCTTTAGGTTGTTGGAGTCATCTGTTAACCAGTTTAGATTAAAATCCCCTAGAATCAGAATTTCTGAAGAAAAATAATGGGAGAGTATATCAGTCAGCTGAATAAGTCCACTGGCACAAGCTGATGGTGGTCTGTAAATGCCCACAACAATTCTTGAACAGTTGCGTGCAAAGTTAACTTTTAAGACAATACATCCAAAAGTGTGAGGTATGGCGACAGCCTCTAGGACAGTTACAGACAAACAAGTCTTAACATAAACGGCAACACCACCTCCTTTCCCATCTCTGTCTTTCTTATACATATTGTAATTGTTCAATGAGATTTCTGAATCATGAATGCTCTTTTTAAGCCATGTTTCTGTAAGTACAAGGATATCAGGGTCACTTTGTGATAAAAGGATTTTTAGGTTGTCCATTTTAGGATGGGCAGAAAGACTTCTAATATTTAAATATATAAAACCAAGACCAGTTCTTGATTTAAAAACCTGTGGGTTGAATAAGATTTGCTCAGAGTCACAGGTGGGCACACTAAAAGATGATAATGATGTGGGTTTAATTAAAATCAAATTGTCATGATTATAAAGACCTCTGCAGGGAAGGAATTGGCGATACCTCTTGTTATTATTGGTGATGCGCACAGGAATAGTAAAAACAGAGGAGTTAGGTGAGGATGGGGAGCTGAGGACATGATTTTTAGAGCTTGACTGATTGTGGAGTGCATCACTGGCTGTAATGGGTAGTGTACACCAATTGGTAGAGCTAGCGTTCATTCCTGATGCTGACAGTGATGCAGAGGGAATATGGTAATCAGTGGTGAATGTGTCCCGGTGCACTGTTCCAAAACGTGCATTATTGATCACAGAAAGTCATGGAGATTGACGTGAGCGAACTTCGTGGAAGATGTTTGCCGACAACATCCGGCTACCCTGATTGTTTGGGTGAATTCCGTCTTGTTTGAATAATGAAGCACGTTCCCAAAACAGGTTAAAATTGCCCACAAAGTATAACCTGTGGGAGCTGCATGCGGATTTAAGCCAGGTGTGCAAACTTAGGATATGGCTAAAACACTCGGCTCCGCGGCCCAGGGTAGGAATGGGACCTGAGATAAAAACACTTTTTCGGAGGCCTTTAAGGCATTAAAAAGAAGATTAAAATCATTCTCGGTAATTTCGGATTCCCGCCGCGACGTGTCATTGGACCCAACATGGATTACAATTTTTGTGATGGACAATGGGAGTGTGGGGAGTAAATGCAACAGATTGTCCAGAATGACAGGGATGGTGGCACCAGGA
Source organism: Cetoscarus ocellatus (assembly GCA_037902135.1). Classification (NCBI taxonomy): domain Eukaryota; kingdom Metazoa; phylum Chordata; class Actinopteri; order Labriformes; family Labridae; genus Cetoscarus; species Cetoscarus ocellatus. Next base: position 1,453,746 of record JBAMNC010000769.1, read on the forward strand.
AAACAATGAGTGATTGCATTAAAGAAGTGGATGTCCCTTATTACTGAGTCCCCAATGAAGTCGTGTAGAAGGCGGAAAGAGTGGACGTACAGTCGATGCAGGGGAGCTATTGGGGCGCGCAGATTGTGCCAGAGACGGCGATTGAGGGCGCACAGCAGGTGGAGGACAGCGGGGAGACCTTGCCTGGGAGAAGCCTCCTGAGCATCTGATGATAGCCTCCTTCAGCATCCTCTGGCGCTTCGATCCAGTTGAGGCAGCTCAAACCTGTCTGGTGCTGGCCACCCCTGGAGGAAAAGCGTGTGAAAGAGCCACAGCGCGCGGGGCTGGGGGTTCGGCTGTAACAGCAGAGGGATCCGGAGCATCATCCATCGTTGATGGAAATGAAGGACAGCCTGTTGAGCAACGAAAGGACGACCTCTGCGGAGCAGGAGTAAAGCTAGGCAGAGAGCGGTTGGTAGAGGGGCGACTGTCCGCCCCACAGTCAGGTTGGCAGGAAGCTGCCGGGGAGTGCGACGTGCCAAGAGACTTTTCTGGCTTTCCAGGAGGTGAGCTACCAGCCAGGGAAGGGAACTCAACCAGATTAAAAATATCGTACCTGTTCTCCAGCTGGATCACAGTAGGCTCAATGTGCTGCAAAGGGATATTACCTCCTTTCCTTCCATTGGACCCAACCGCAAGCCAGGGCTCAGGGTGCGTTGGCGTGATGAGCTCCACGCCAACGCACAAGCTGATCCAGCTGACAGGGGCTATAGCTAATATCACAGTTATCAATTGGCCAATGTGCTGAATTTAAGACAGCAGGAATGGCCTCTTTAAATGTAGCCACAGCACCATTGGACAGATTTCCAGTCATCACTGTTTCATTACACAATGCAAAATCCTCTACGAAGATGTTAAAAGTTACTAAGAAGTGATCAGATCACAAAGGATTATCGGAAAAGACTTTTAGTTCATTAATATCAAGGCCATATGCTAGAACAAGATTGAGAGTGTGGTTAAAACAATGGGTGGCTTCACAAACAGCCTGAATAAAGACAACTGAGTCTATTAGGGACATAAAAGCTGAGCTAAGGCTATCACTTTCTTTGCCAACAGAAAGAGACAGTTCTGATAAGAATTCAGAATAAGGGTCTGACGGACGGTAAATTATCACAAATAAGACTGGCTGGCAGGTTTTTGAATCAGTATGATATAAATTTAAAACGAGGCTTTCAAAAGAAGTGTAATTAGCCTTTGGTCTAGGATTAATTAGTAGACAAGAATGATATATAGCTGCTACACCACCTCTACGGCCTGTGTCTCGTGGTATATGAGTATTTAAATGACTGGGAGGAGTGGATTTATTTAAACTGACATATTCCTCCTGGCCCATCCACATTTCAGTTAAACAGAATAAATCAATGTGATTTTCTGATATAAGGTCATTCACCAATAAAGATTTGGATTTCAGCGAGCTCATATTTAAGAGACCACATCTAATTATCTGATGTTTTGGTGTTTTACATGAGGTTTTAATTTTAACCAGATTTCTATGATTGACACCTCTTTCATTATTTTTTGTTAACAGCTTTGTGAGGTTTGGGTCGGGGGACAGCCACAGTCTCTATGGAATAATTATTATATTCATTACTATCACAACAGTGATAGCAGTTATAATAGGGATGAACAAAACTGTTATATCAGTAATGGCAGGAAAACTGTCCTAAAGTAAGCGCAGAGGAGCATGGAGGACTGCAGCTCTGCAACATGGTCTCATCACTGAGAGGTCATAAGTTGCCATGGTTTTAGAAAAGAGAGATGCATCAGCCAAAGTAGAATGGATGCCATCTCTTCCTATCAGGCCAGGCTTTCCCCAGAAAGATGTCCAATTATCAATGAAGCCCACATCGTTTGCTGGACACCACCTCGATAGCCAGCGGTTAAATGATGACATGTGGCTATACATGTCATCACTGGTCAGATTTGGTAGGGGACCAGAGAAAACTACTTTGGCAAATGTACACACTGATTCTACATTAACTAACTGACAACACCAAGGGTCATTCATGTCAACATGGAGGACTGTCCTATCAAACTTACGATTACTTCTTGCCAGCAACTTAAATTTGATTTGATGTCATCCGCTCTGGCCCTGGGATACAACCAACTATGCCCGCTGACTTCGCTACCTTCACGTTTCTGACTATGGAGTCGCCAATTAGAGTTTGTTTCCCTGCGAGAGTGCCATCGAGGGGAGAAAACCTGTTTGAAACATGAATGTCATGGTGGGGTACCGAGTGGGTCTTCGACTTACGGCTATGCTTGCCACGGAAAGTGACCCAGTCATTACAAGCCAGGGGAGAAGCTAAGTGAACGCTAGCGCAGCCCGCAACGGCTACATCCTGCTGGCTAACTACAACTGCAAATGAGGGTTTGGAATCAGAGGTGCGGAGCCGCTTCTACTCTCGCCTCCAAAACTAAAAACATGCTACACTTCATACAACTAACATCATCACAAAAGGAGGACGAGGAGTAACTAAACATCTGACACAAAGGGCAGGAGAGAACAGGAGAGGAGAGAGAAGTGTTATGGATTCGCCTCCGGGTCCAAAAGAAATACACAAAAAGATACCGCTAACCCTGACCTGAAGTGGATCAAACCAGAAGAGATGGTCCTGAGAAAGAAGGGACTGGTTTTCACGTAGATATAACAGAAGCGGGAAAAGCTCACTGGCACGTCCTTCTGCGGTGCCTCTGGTGAGGATGACTCCGGTCTGCGTCGTGGTAAACGGCAAACCCAGTCGGCTTCTTTTAGTTCAGTTTTTTGGTGGGGGAGTTAAACAAAAACAAAGGCTGGTTTCAGTCCAGGCGGCAGCCATGTTGCATCCTAAGGCGTCTACACGTTGTTGTCTCAAAAGCTCCCAGCTGCAGCCCCTTTTACCGGATTGCTTATGACATCTTTTAAAAGGAGACAAACATTCACTCCTGGCGCACCTCAGGCATGATACATTCAAGTTCATCAGAAAAGGCAGTTATCCCAACACGGCTTAATCCACTCTTCATTTCCGACATGAAAACTGACTCAAAGTAAATTAGAGAACAAAAAGGAAACCCAAGAAAAGAAGAGGAACCATCTCTCCTCACATTCCTAACATTCCTTCCCCCTTAACAAAAAAACCCAACATTGTTCTGTTTAGTTTTTTTTTCTTCTTGTTTCTTTTTTTGTGGTTTTTGACTTTACACAATTTTTATGTTAACATTTTAATTTATTCTTAAAACAAGACAGTCCTAGCCTACTCCCAATTTGGGCCGAACAAAAGAACAATCATCATTCATTGATTTTGCTGCTTCCCTCTTAAGCATGACTATCAACAAGGCATCTTAAACATTCAGAACACTCAACATCGTCTGTCAACCTCTTGACAGGGCATCCGTGATTGCATTGTCTTTACCGGGTACATGCCTAACAGTCAGACTATAAGGCTGAAGAATAAGACTTCACCTGAACACTCTCTGAGTGGAGGTCTTGAACTTTGCCAGAAAAGTAAATGGATTGTGATGTGTCAGTACCTCAAGGTGCCCACTCGCACTTGATATACAGGAGTGTGCAAAATTGTTGGTACCCTTCGGTTAAAGAAAGAAACCCACAATGGTCTCTGAAATAACTTGAAACTGACAAAAGTAATAATAAATAAAAATTAACTGAAAATCAACTAATGAAAATCAGACATTGCTTTTTAATTGTGGTTCAACAAAATTTTTTAAAAAACAAACTAATGAAACTGGTCTGATCAAAAATGATGGTACCCTTAACTCAAAATTTTGTTGCACAGCCTTTTGAGGCAATCACTGCAATCAGGCGATTTCTGTAACTCTCAATGAGACTTCTGCACCTGTCAACAGGTGTTTCGGCCCACTCCTTATGAGCAAACTGCTCCAGCTGTCTCAGGTTTGAAGGGTGTCTTCTCCAGACTGCATGTTTCAGCTCCTTCCACAAATATTCAATAGGATTTAGATCAGGGATCATAGAAGGCCACTTCAGAATAGTCCAATGTTTTGTTCTGAGCCATTATAGGGTGTTTTTAGCTGTGTTTTTTGAGTCATTATCTTGTTGAAGGACCCATGACCTGTAACTGAGACCAAGCTTTCTGACTCTGGGCAGCACATTTCACTACAGAAAGCCTTGATAGTCTTGAAATTTCATTATACCCTGCACAAATTCAACACACCCTGTGCCAGATGCAGCAAAGCAGCCACAGGACATAACTGAGCCTCCTCCATGTTTCAAAGTAGGTACAGTGTTCTTTTTTTTGTATGCTTCATTTTTTCGTCTGTGAACATAGAGCTGATGTGACTTGCCAAAAAGCTCCAGTTTTGTCTCATCTGTCCAAAGGACATTCTCCAAGAAGTTTTGTGGCTTGTCAATATGCATTTTGGCAAATTCGAGTCTCGCTTTTTTATGATTTGCTTTCAAAAGTGATGTCTTTCCATTAAGTCCACTTTGGCTCAAACAGTGACGGATGGTGCAATCTGATACTGATGTACCTGGACCTTGGAGTTCACCTCTAATCTCTTTGGAAGTTGTTCTGGGCCCTTTGTTTACCATTCGTATTATCCAGCTCTTCAATTTGTCATCAATTTTCCTCTTGCAACCACGTCCAGGGAGGTTGGCTACAGTCCCGTGGACCTTAAACTTCTGAATAATATGTGCAACTGTAGTCACAGGAACATCAAGCTGCTTGGACATGGTCTTATAGCCTTTACCTTTAACATGCTTGTCTATAATTTTCTTTCTAATCTCCTGAGACAACTCCTTCCTTAGCTTTCTGTAGTCCATGTTCAGTGTGGTAAACATCACGATACCAAACAGCACAGTGACTACTTTTCAGCCTTTAGATAGACAGACTGACTGATTACAAGCTTGAAGACACCTGTGATGCTAATTACAAGACACAATTTAGTTTAACATGTCCCTATGGTCAAATCATTTTCAATTTTTTCTAGGGGTACCATCATTTTTGATCAGGCCAGTTTTATTATTTTGTTTTTTTAAATAATTTTGTTGAACCTCAATTCAAAAGCAATGTCTGATTTTCATTAGCTAATTTTCAGTACATTTTTATTTATATTACTTTTGTCAGTTTTAAGTTATTTCAGAGACCATTGTGGGTTTTCTTTCTTTAACAGAAGGGTACCAACAATTTTGCACACGTCTGTATAAACTTCAAAATGCTGAACTGCGAGAACCAGGGCCAGGACCTCCTTGTCTATTGTTGAATACCGTGTTTGATGATGGTTCAGTTTCTTAGAGAAGTATGCCACAGGCCTGTTGATTCCTGACCCACCCATCTGCAACAACACTGCTCCTACTCCTACATCACATGCATCAACTGCCAGGTTAAATGGAGAAGAGAAGTCGGGTGCCACAAGTAATGGTTCATTTGCTAATATGGCTTTAACCATTTCAAGAGCCTTTTGACAGTCTGTTGATCAGCTATACTTTATCCCTTTCTTCAAGAAGTTGGTAAGGGGTGCAGCCACAGCAGCAAAATTTGGAACAAAACGTCCGTAGAACCCACACCCCTAAGAGGTGCAAAAGTTGATGCTTAGTTTTTGCAGCAGGGAGATCTAAAACGGCCTGAATCTTGGCTGTCCTTTGCCTCACAGAACCTTGGCCAACCTGGTGGCCCAAGTAGTTGACCTGTCCCTTTCCATTCTGACATTTAGGTAAGTTTATCAGAATCAGAATCAGAATCGTTTTTTATTGCCAAGTATGCGACACATACAAGGAATTTGACTTCGGCAGTTGTTTTCTCTCTAGTACAGTTGTAAATGAACGAGACAAAATAAAAATAAGGTAAATGTAAAATTAAAAAAAAATAGAGGATAAGATTAAATAAATAAAATGAAGAAATATAAATGTACAAAACTCTAAACAAATACAGTGTGTGTAAAAAAAAAAAAAAAAAAAGAAAAAAAAAAAGAAAAATGTGCATCAGGAATATATACAAGCAAGCATCCAGGAATATTTACAACTGAAGAGAGGAAAGTGCAGCTGTGCAGTGATAGTGCAGCTATTAACTGTTTAAAAAGTTGCAGCTCTTATTAATTATGTAGCTATGAGCTGTTTAGAATGGTGACTGCCGATGGGTAGAAACTGCTCCTGTGCCGGCTTGTCCTGGTCCGCAGGGCTCTGAGGCGCTTGCCGTATGGGAGCAGTTCAAAGAGTCTGTGAGCAGGGTGAGTGGAGTCCCTCATAATGTTTCCTGCTCTCCTACAAGTCCTGGAGCAGTACAGGTCCTGGAAAGAGGGCAGGGAGACACCGATGATTCGCTCAGCAGACCTAACAGTGCGCTGCAGTCTGGACCTGTCCTGCCTGGTGACAGCTCCGAACCACACAGTGATGGAGGAGCATAGGACAGACTCGATGACTGCAGTGTAGAACTGCAGCAGCAGCTCAGGGGGAGTCCATGTTTCCTCAGGAGCCGCAGGAAGTACATCCTCTGCTGGGCCTTCTTGAGGATGGAGCTGATGTTCTGCTCCCACTTCAGATCCTGGGAGATGATCGTGCCCAGGAATCTGAAGCTCTCCACAGTGGACACCGGGTTGCTGAGGACTGTGAGGGGGGGCAGGGCAGGGGGGTGTCTCCTAAAGTCCACTACCATCTCCACCGTCTTGAGCGTGTTTAGCTCCAGGTTGTTCTGACTGCACCAGAGCACCAGCTGATCCACTTGCTGTCGGTAAGCAGTCTCATCACCATCCTGGATGAGACCGATGACGGTGGTGTCGTCTGCGAACTTCAGTAGCTTCACAGAGGCATCCGTGGAGGTGCAGTCGTTTGTGTAGAGGGAGAAGAGTAGTGGAGAAAGGACACATCCCTGGGAGGTCCCTGTGCTGGTGGTCCGAATGTCCGAGGTGACCTGCCCCAGCCTGACCTGCTGGCTTCTGTCAGTCAGGAAACTGTAGATCCACTGACAGAGCGCAAGTGGCACGGTGAGCTGGGACAGTTTGGAGCAGAGGGAGTGGGGGACGACAGTGTTGAAAGCCGAGCTGAAGTCTACGAAAAAGACACGTGCATAGGTCCCGGGACGATCCAGGTGCTGCAGGATGTAATGCAGCCCCAAGTTGACAGCGTCGTCCACTGATCTGTTTGCCCGGTAGGCAAACTGCAGGGGGTCTAGCAGGTCGCTCGTGAGGGACTTCAGGTGGGCCAGCACCAGCCGCTCAAAGGTCTTCATGACTACAGATGTCAGCGCGACAGGCCTGTAGTCGTTAAGTCCAGAGATGGTGGGTTTCTTTGGGACGGGGATGATGGTGTAGCGCTTGAAGCAGGAGGGGACCTCACCCAGCTCCAGGGACCTGTTGAAGAGCTGAGTGAGCACGGGAGCCAGCTGGTCTGCACAGGCTCGCAGACAGGAGGGGGAAACTCCATCAGGACCTGGAGCTTTCCTGGTCTTTGTCTCTGCAGCAGCCGGCTCACTTCCTCCTCGCTCACTTGGAGGGTCTGGAGGTTGGAGGTGTCTGAGGAGGGGAGCGGTGATGGGGTTGAGGCGAGGGGCTCAGTGTCTGTGGGTGGTGGTGGGAGGGGCAGAGGAACTACAGAGAGGGGAGGGACAGGTGTGAAGTGGTCCCTCTCGAATCTGCAGTAGAAGTTGTTGAGGTCGTCAGCCAGGGCTTTGTTGTCTGCAGCAGCGGGGGCAGGGCATCTCCTGTAGCTGGTGATCTCCTGTAGGCCTTTCCACACTGATGCTGGGTCGTTGGCTGAGAACCTGTTTTTCAGCTTTTCAGAGTAGCTCCTCTTAGCCACTCTGATCTCCTTAGTCAGTGTGTTCCTGGCCTGCCAGTACAGAGCTCTGTCCCCACTCCTGTAGGCATCCTCCTTGGCTCGACGAAGACGGCTGAGTTTTGATGTAAACCAGGGTTTATTGTTGCTGTATGTCCGGAAAGTCTTTGTTGTCACACAAACATCCTCACAAAAGCTGATGTACGATGTCACAGTGTCTGCCAGTTCATCTATGTTGGTGGCTGCAGCTTCAAAAACACTCCAGTCGGTGGAGTCAAAACAGTCTTGAAGTTCCTGTTTTGCTTCACTCGTCCACTTCTTCACTGTCTTGACCACCGGCTTGGCAGATTTTAGTTATTGCCTGTAAGATGGAATGGATGGACCAGACAGTGGTCAGAGTGTCCCAAAGCTGCACGGGGTACAGAGCGATATGCATCCTTTAAGACTGTGTAACAGTGATCCAGAGTGTTATTGTCCCTGGTGGGACAATTAATACATTGTTTGTATTTTGGCAGTTCGCGGTTGAGTTTTGCTCTGTTAAAGTCCCCCAGAATAATAAGCAAAGAGTCCGTGTGTTCTCGTTCTAAACATGTGATCTGTTCAGCCAGCTGCTGCACAGCCTCACTCATGTTGGCCTGAGGTGGGATGTAAACACCGACGAGAATAAAGGAGGAAAACTCCCACGGTGAATTAAAAGGGTTACAGTTCAGAACAAGGGACTCTAGATTTTGGTTGCAATTATTTATTATTACTTATTATTAATTATTTATTTATTATTATTATTACCAGGCCTGCGTCCTCAAGGCGCTCAAACAGCATCCTAAAACGGATGACCTAAAACAGATGACATTATCAAGATATGTCACAGTGTTTTGCAAACCTGAAGTCACCAGATTCATTAACCTTTGAAATGTGGCGGGACCATTTTTCATGCCTAACGGGAGGACCTGACAATGGTACAAACACTCCTGCTTAACAAACACAGACACTTCTTTGGCACAGTCAGTCAAAGGTACTTGCCAATAGCCTTTCAGTAAGTCAAATTTAGACACATACTGAGCACTGCCAATCTTGTTGATGCAGTCCTCCAGGCGAGGTATGGGATATGCATCAGTCTTTGTTACATTATTTACCTTGCAGTAATCAATGCATGGATGCACAGACAAATCAGGCTTCGGGACAGGGACTAAAGGAGAACTCCACTTTCTGGAGCCTTGTTCAATCACACCAATTTCCTCCATGTACTTCAAGTCTGGCTTTATTTAAGCCCTTTCTGAGAATTAATTCAATATGGGTGTTGCTTAATCAGAGCTTCCTCCCTGTGTCCACATTGTGTGTTATTAAGTCTGTAAGGCCAGGATTGTCCTTAAAAGACAGACCTAAACTCACTAACAAACTGTAGAACCTCCTCTAGCTGTTCAGTGGCAAGATGAGTCAAGGACTCAGGGAGGCTGGCTAAGGCCGCTGAATTCTTGAGCCTAGCTGTCACTGGCTCAACTGAAGCCACCTCATCCTCCTCACTCTCATCCCCTTCCACAACATTACCTACCACTGTGTAAGTATCCCAAGCAAAGTATGGCTTTAAGGGTTTACATGGCACAGACGAGACCTCAGTCTCGATGTCCATAAACCTGATGTCCATAAACAAGTTAAAAGGGCTAAAACCTGTAGCCTCATTGTTAGAAAGCCCATGTTGTTTATGTGTTGTTAACCTGTTCACTGAACTACATATCTTTCAGTTATATGGTTTCTCTGTAAGTTGTCATATGTCCGACGCTCATGAATGCACCATTGCCGTTCCGACGCTCTTGAACGCACCACATCTGTGTGTGAGATACCGTGCTGTGAACGTTAGTTCTCCTCCTGCTGCAGCTGCAGATAGCCGCGTTTCCCACTTCAAATATTCACCTGTACATCCGGGGTTTTATTGCTGTGTGTAAATGCCAGAAGGTGAGCTTAATGACGTTTCACTGTACCAGTTAGATGCTGTATTATTAATGTGTGCTATTTACCTGTGCATTAGCTAATGCTAATTCATGTTGTGATGTTCAGCGAATAAGCTAATTCTCACCATGTGTGCTGTGTGCCTCAGGAGGTGATTTGTTTACATTATATAATTTCTATCATTGATTACTGATACTGATCGTTACTTTTCATTGTTATTACAGACCACAGTCAATTAAATCCACCTCGAAACTGGACATCTGTATCCGTGTTCTTTAACGGGGACACACACCATACTCCTTGCCACTCCACACCAGTTAACTTCCTGGAGACAACAATTTCTCTCCTTTTTACTCATTAACAGAGTCCCTGACGGCAAACAAAAGAAATGGCATAGCAACATGAGTTATGACAGCCCAAATTCATCTGCTGGATGGTCACAAGGGCGCCACTTCCTCAACAACACTCCATCTTGAAGAAAGAAACCTTCTATAACCCCCCCCCTTTTCCACAGCATGACACACCAGCTAATTCTCTGGCACCCTTGGCTTGAACAACACAACCCCCAGTTAGACTGGGCCACTGGTTAATACCTAACCTGTGGCCCAGTCTATTCTTTGCGTCAGAACTGAACTGGGGAGAGCAAGAGAGCATTCAGTTTTGCTGCCCCCACAGCGTGGAACACTTTACAGATTGAGCTGAAGCTCTCAGAACTGATTTCACTTGGAGCCTTTCGGTCCATGATGATGGATAAACAGTGTGAGACCATTGAACAATGCCTGTGTTTCTGAATTGTTATTTATGTTAAAATTTACCGCAATTTATTGCAAAACCTTACACTCACAAAATTATGTGTATTCAAACTATGTATATTACTACCATGTAATATGTTTTTTTCATGACGTGTGCTGCTGACCTCTTGGCCAGGTCACCCTTGTGAAAGAGATCTTGATCTCAATGGGTCTTTTATCTGGTTTAATAAAGGTTAAATAAATAAAAAATAAATCTTGGGGAATCAGTTGCTCTTCGACTTACTTTCCCACCTATGAACACTTAAGACTCTGAGACCACCTCAGAGACCATAGACTTGTCCCTGGTCCCGCCATGTTACCACGACCTAGCTGAGGTTTTTAGTAAAGTAAGGCCTCCTTAGTTCCTCCCCACAGAGACTATGATTGTGCCATTAACTTGCTACCCGGAACCACCCCTCCTCGGGGTAGACTGTTTTCTCTTTCAGCTCCTGAATGAAAAGCTATGGAGAAATACGTGGAAGTCTCTGGCTGCTGGGATCATCAGACCATCTATGTCTACCACCAGAGCAGGCTTTTTCTTCTTAGAAAAGAAGGATAAGTCCCTATGGCCATGTATAGACTACCAAGGTATCAACAATATAACGCCCAAGAACAGGTACCCACTCCCTCTGATTACTACAGCATTCGAGCTGTTAGAAGGAGCCAAGTATTTCACCAAGCTAGACCTCAGAAATGCTTATCATTTATTGCTCATTAGAGACGGTGATGAATGGAAAACTGCATTTAACAATCCCACTGTTAGGATATGACCCAGAGATGTTTAATAGTTGGACCCAAAGCTCAAGGAAGGAGGCTGATTGCAGTTTACAGTGTTTATTTTGACACGCGAACAGAGGTAAGGGGGGCAACAGCGAGGAATCTTCGTGTCAGTGCAGGAATCCAGTGACACAGGTGAGTGAACGTTTTTGAGCAGCGGTGGTGAGGGCTCATGGACGACACCGTGAAAAAAGGAGCAGAAAAATAGATGAGTTCCTCAAAGATGATAAGGCCTTCAGTCACAAACAGCACACGGTGACAAAATACTCCCAAAAGAAGAGAGGAGTAAAAAGGCTGAGAGCCAGAGCAAAAAACTGCAGAAAGCAGAAGAGTGAACACCGGAGAACAAACCACGTTTGTAGAGGAATTGTAACTGCCTCTCATCATTATTCCATTTTAAGTTTTTGGTTGTCCGTCTATTTTCTGTTGTTTACATGAATTTGCATTGAAGCGGAACTAATGTCGGCTAATAAGTTTCCACCCGGCATCAAAACAAATTAGAGCACCTCAGAAGATAGCGCCACAGAAGAGCAGCAGGTTCGTTTAAGCCCACATAAGTTTTAAGAATTAAAAGGAAGAAAGAAGAACAGAAGACAATCCAATATTAAGCCCCCTTTAATTACAAGCAGCCTACGAGGTACGTTTGTATCTTCGTTTCTAGTCGTGATTTATACTTCCTGGCTTATGTGAATGAACTGCTCTGCATTACGCGCCTAAATTACTGTGCATTTAGAACGCTAATGTCTCTTAGTGTAAGTGTTTTCTATGCCGTTTCTATATGAATGGATAATGAAATTCATAATATTAACTGAAATTGGTACATTATTTCGTGTTGTTTGTATTGTGCATATGAATTTATGTTGTATAGCTTGGAGGCTACATTGAGATGACAACCATTTATTGTTTATTTGTTTTCACTTTCTCTACCCAGTTCTCACGGGTTTGGCCTGAGAATAAAGTACCCCGTTTTATAATCAAGATCTCGTAACTCTTGCTGTTATTGGAGGGAGCTACAGTGAGAACTCGACTGCTGTGCATGAGTGGACGAGAGATGGAGCCATTGTACAACGGTTCAACGTCATGACGAGCCATCTGCAGAGAGCAGCCGTTCGTCTGTCATCAGCATCCACGCAGTGAAGGACCGCCGGAAAGCTGAGGTGCCCTGGTCTAAACCAAACAGCAGCCAGGAGACTCTAAGTGTGCTTCAAAAGAGACTGAAAACTTGTTTCATAACCAAAATTAATGTTGCTACTTACCTTTGATGAATGTTCACTGAAGTTGTCACATTAATACTATTTGATTTTGCTTATTAAGATGCAAACTTTAGATATTTAAAAGAATCTTAAGTGCAAAGAATTAAAAGGAATAAGTGATTTCTTTGCATTGTAAGGTTACCACATAAGCTTCTCAGTGATTGATATAAGTTAATTAGTTGAAATTTAAGAAACAGCTTTGTTTGTTAAGTTAATACACACTGTAATTTGTGTTTATATGGGACATTTATTACAAAATAGGTTAAATAGCATTTCTGGTATTGACCTTGAATTTAAAATAGGATCAGAACTAAACAAGCTAAACTATTCCAAACTCTAAAACTAAATTAAGTCACTACTCAGCCTAAAGGACTTATAATCCAGAACAGCAGCCTCAAACTAAGTTAAAGTAAATTAAGCAAATGTTAGAGTTTGAATCTTGCCCTGAGAATGACAGACAGGAGGCAGGTTAAGACATGCAGCCACAGACAACAGAAGATATGAATGCTGAAAAACCCACTTTCTCACAAGAGCTACAAAAGAGCCAAAGAGTCCGAAAGTTAACGGAAAGGGGCCAAGAGCTGCACGATGAGCAAAAGGGAAGATTTGTAAGTCGTTTCAATGCAAGTTATGAGAAGTGGAAGGCCACAGCTAAAGATGCAAAAAAGGCAATAAGTGGATCATGCTCCTGCAGCCTGCTTCAAGAACACGTCAAAGGGGTAGAAAAGGCCTCGGAGGTTCTGAACATTGTTTATGAAGAGCTGAGAAAAATCGACATTCCTGACCACAATATGCGACATCGAGTAGACACCTGTGAAGCTGTAACAAAGTCCATCATTGATGCTCTTAAGAGTCGTCTGGACATCACAAAGGCTGTAGAACAAGATAATGAGGAATCAGAGTCCATCATCAAGTCTACAGCTTCAGACAAGATAAGTCTCTGCTCACACCATACCAAGTCCTCTGTACTGTCTCTATGCAACTCAAGAACCACTTCAAGCAAGTCCTCTGCTAACAGACAGGAAGCCGCAGCTGAAGTTGCTGCAAATGAAGCCACTCTAGAAGTTCTGTTAGAGCAAGAACGGCACATTGAAGAACTTCAGAGACTTGAAGCTGAAGCTGCAGAAAGACAAAGAGTGGTAGAAGCCAAAAGGAGAGAATTAGAGAGATTGGAGACAATTAAGAAATTAAAGGCTGCCAAAGCGAGACAGCAAGTCTATGAGCAAAGTGAATGTTCTGATGAGGACATAAATGAGCTTCTTCATCAATCCGTCATTTTGAAGGAGAAAGATGTGGTCAAGCCCAAAGATTCATCGCAGTGCCACTCTCCACCTCTCTGTTTGGCACACCCAAATAAGGAAGACAGCACAGCGGCCCTTGTCAGAGCCCTTGCAGAGTCTATCAGTGCAGGTCGCCTTCCTATCCCTGAACCTTCAACCTTCACTGGTGACCCACTAAAATTCAATGATTGGAAAGTTTCCTTTCAGACTCTTATTGACAGGAAAAACATTCCAGCTGAAGAAAAGATCTATTATCTACGAAAGTATGTAAGTGGAGCTGCCAAGAAGCCCATAGAGAACTACTTTTTGCTAGGCACAGAGTCAGCATACAATGCAGCATGGACTATCCTTGAAGAGAGATATGGCAATCCATTTCTCATAGCAAAGGCCTTCAGGGACAAGCTTGATGGATGGCCCAAGGTTACTTCAAAGGGCAGCGTTGAACTTCAAGAACTCGCTGACTTCCTTCGCAGTTGTGAAGCTGCCATGTCTCAGATCAAAGGTCTTGAAGTACTCAATGACTGCAATGAAAATCAGAAAATCCTAGCTAAACTCCCAGACTGGTTGACCTCAAGATGGAACAGGAAGGTCATGGAAGTCCAAGAAAAGGGTTGCATGTTTCCCAGCTTCAGTGAGTTTGTCCACTTTCTGACACGGGAAGCGAAAATTGCCCGTAACCCCATAACTTCTCTTCATGCCTTAAAGCCAAATGAAGGGGAGAAGATGAAAGTTTCAAAGATCAGAGGTGCTGGAGCTAAGGTGCTGGCAACAAATTTAGATGAAAACCCTGTCGTCACAAGTTGTGTATTTTGTGAGAGGAAAGGTCATAATCTACACAAGTGTCACAAGTTCATGAATGAGATAATTTCTGAAAGAGTCAAGTTTGTGCAAGAGAAAAAACTGTGCTTCGGATGCCTTAAGTCTGGCCATTGCTCCAAAGACTGTGAAAACAGACAGATCTGCAATATATGTGAGAAGAGACATCCAACATGCCTCCATGATGATCGCACCAAAGCAGAAAGGATGTCAAAGAGGCCTGAAAAGGTGAAAGACACTTACAAGTATAAAGACAAATGGACATATGCACAAGATAAAGCAGAAAGAACAAGTGAGGCGACATCCAATAGAGTTATCCAGGACATAAGAGACACGCATACATCAGCAATTATTCTGGTTTGGGTTTCAGCCACAAGTGATCCAGATCGTGAAGTTCTTGTGTACGCACTCCTCGATACACAGAGTGATACAACCTTCATTCTTGAAGAAACAGCAAAGGCTCTTCATACAAGGAATGAACCCGTTCAACTAAAGCTATCTACAATGGCTTCAAGAAACACAGTCGTCTCCTGCCAAAGGCTAACAGGTTTACAAGTGAGAGGTTTCTACTCAGACAGGATCATTCCTCTGCCTGTGACCTACTCAAGAGAGTTCATACCTGCCAACCGAAATCACATTCCCACTCCAGAGACCGCAAGAGCATGGCCTCATCTTGAACACCTTGCAGAAGAGATTGCTCCTGAGCAAAGCTGTGATGTTGGTTTGCTAATTGGCTATAACTGTCCCCAAGCTCTCTTACCCAGACAAGTTGTGTCAGGCAGAGAAAATCAGCCCTTTGCACAGAGAACTGACTTAGGTTGGAGTGTTGTTGGCTATGGAAACCCGTGGCTTGACTATGGGGATGAGATCGGCGTAAGTCATCAGGTTATTGTAAAGAAAGTCGCACCAGGTCTCCAATCCTCCTTTGTGCTCCCAAGTGAAGTGCACTACGTCTGTAGAACCCAGATCAAAGAGGCAGTGGCTCCGACAGACATCATCAAGGTGCTAGAATCTGACTTTGCCGAAAGGATTTCAGAGGAAAGCCACATTTCTCAAGAAGATTTGCGTTTCATGTCAACAATGCAAAGGGGTATCCGACTCAAGGATGATGGTCACTTTGAAATGCCACTTCCATTCAAGAAAGAGAGACCAAACTTGCCAGATAACAAAACATGTGCCATAAACCGTTTGCGATGCCTAGAAAGAAAGCTAAGGAGAAACAAACAATACTACACTGACTACAAGAAGTTCATGGATGAGACTTTAATGTGTGGAGATGCAGAAGGAGTTCCAGAAACAGAAACTAGCAACAGCCCAGCATGGTACATCCCACACCACGGGGTATATCATCCACAAAAGCCGGGTAAGATACGAGTCGTCTTTGACTGCTCGGCGAGGTTTCAAGAGACATCTTTGAATGACCACCTTCTGACTGGCCCTCTGTTGACAAACACCTTGGTGGGAGTCCTCTGTCGTTTCCGCAAAGGTCCTGTTGCAATAATGTGTGACATAGAACGCATGTTCCACCAATTTCATGTGCGAGCAGAGGACCAGGATTATCTACGATTCCTGTGGTGGGAAGATGGAAATCTTGAAGCCCAACCTTCTGTCTGCAGGATGAAAGTCCATTTGTTCGGCGCAGCTTCCTCACCAGGCTGTGCCAACTATGGGCTCAAGCATCTCGCTTCTGAAGGACAAGGACATTTCAGTGAAGACACTATCAAGTTCATCCAGAAGAACTTTTACGTCGATGATGGCTTGACAAGTGTAGCATCTGTAAGAGAGGCTATCCAGTTGGCAAATGAAGCAAGAGAACTCTGCAGCACTGGTAAACTTCAGTTGCAGAAGTTCACCTCCAACAGGAAGGAAGTCCTGGAAAGGATTCCAAGGGAAGAATGTGCCAATGCTGCAAAGAACCTTGACATGGCATTAGGAGAACTACACATGGAGAGGGCACTCGGTGTACAGTGGTGCGTTGAATCCGATGTGTTCCAGTTTAGAGTGGTCGTTAAAGGAAACCCATGCACTCGGAGAGGAGTCCTGTCAACTGTTGCTTCAGTGTATGATCCACTCGGATTTGTCTCACCTTTCATCCTTGTCGGAAAGCAGATCTTGCAGCAGATGTGTCGTGAGAAGCTAAAGTGGGATGATGCCTTACCTGATGACCTTCGACCTATGTGGGAGGCTTGGCTTCAAGACTCGCAAAACCTGGCTGGTGTGAAAATCCAAAGATGCTACATTCCATCAAACTTTGAAGTCAAACACTATGAGCTCCACCATTTCTCTGATGCCAGCTCGTCAGGCTATGGAGAATGTTCGTACCTTAGAGTGGTCAGCACATCAAACAAGGTCCATTGCTCCTTGGTCATGGGGAAGTCAAGGGTTGCTCCAACCAAAGTAACAACTATACCGAGGCTGGAGCTGTCAGCAGCAGTGGTAGCAGTTCGCACAAGTGACATGCTCAAGAAAGAACTGGAGCTAGACTGCATCCAAGAGATCTTTTGGACAGATTCTAAGGTTGTTCTTGGATACATCAGTAATGAGGCTCGAAGATTCCATGTGTTTGTTGCTAACCGAGTGGAAAGAATCAAACAAAGCACAAAGTCTTCGCAATGGAGATATGTAGCATCTGAGGAAAATCCAGCTGACCACGCCTCGAGAGGGCTCACTGCAGAGCAACTGGTCGCTTCAAACTGGCTCACAGGCCCAAGTATTCTTTGGCAGACAGAGCTACCACCTGGAGAAAGCAAGGTGGAAGAGATCTCAAGTACTGACCCAGAACTCAAAAAAGCCAATGTTCTACAAACCAAGACAAAGGAAGAAAGAACTGTGTTAGATCGCCTACAAAAGTTCTCTGACTGGTCCAGAGCTGTGAAGGCTATCGCCAGACTCAAGCGCTGGGCTAGGGCAATCAAGGGCCTTGAGTCAAGGTCCTGTGAAGCAACCAGCTTGAATGAAAGGAGGGAAGCAGAGCTATCAATTATAAGGATGATTCAAGAAGCAACACTCACCAAAGAAATTCGGTGTCTCCAGTGCCACAGAGAAGGGAAATCCCTAAGCAGAGCCAACAGGTTACACAAGTTAAGCCCTTTCCTGGATGACCAAGGTATTTTGAGAGTAGGAGGCCGTCTGACTCATGCTGCCCTACATCCCCATGTGAAACACCCTGCAGTCCTTCCAAAGGACAACCACATGTCAGAACTTCTTGTCAAACATCATCATGAGAGAGTGCACCATCAAGGACGAGGAATGACGATGAATGCATTGAGAGCTAATGGCATATGGATACTAGGGTGCAGCAAGGCGGTATCATCTCACATATACAAGTGTGCAATGTGCAGAAAGTTCCGAAGATGCACAGAAACTCAGAGGATGGCAGATCTCCCTGAAGAGCGGATGGAAACGACCCCCCCATTCACTTACTGCGGAATGGACTGCTTCGGACCTTTTTACATCAAGGAAGGCAGGAAAGAGCTAAAGCGCTACGGACTGTTGCTTACCTGCATGTGTTCCAGATCAGTTCACATCGAGATGCTCTATGACCTAAGCACAGATGCTTTCATAAACGCTCTACGTTCATTTATTGCCATTCGTGGAGCAGTCCGCCAGATAAGATGTGATCAGGGGACAAACTTTGTTGGTGCCAAGCGTGAACTAGTTGAAGCCTTGAAAGAGATGGATCAAAAGAGCATCAAAGAATTTGGGTGCGAGTTTGTAATGAATACCCCAGCTTCAAGTCACATGGGTGGCATTTGGGAAAGGCAAATTCGCACCATCAGAAGTGTCTTGACGTCCATCCTTGAACATTCAGGAAGACAACTTGACTGCTCCTCTCTGCGAACGTTCCTTTATGAGGCCATGGCAGTTGTTAATAGCAGACCTCTGACCACTGATCATCTCAGCGATCCTTCAAGTCCAGAACCCTTGACACCAAACCATATTCTTACCATGAAATCGACGATCATCTTCCCACCTCCTGGAAAATTTGTCAAGGAAGATCTTTACCTCAGGAAGAGATGGCACAGAGTTCAACTCTTGGCTAACAACTTTTGGTCACGATGGAAAAAGGAGTACCTCTTAAATCTCCAACAGAGGCAGAAGTGGAACAAGGAACGGAGGAATGCAAGGGTTGATGATGTAGTTCTTCTGCAGGATGATTCTACATCAAGGAACCAGTGGAAGCTAGCAAGGGTTGTTCGAGTGTTCCCTGGAGAGGATGGAAGAATAAGAAGACTGAAGTTGCTGATCAGTGACTCAACCTTAGATGGGAAAGGAAAGCGCACATCCAAACCTGTCTACTTGGAGAGGCCCATTCAGAAGACAGTAACACTGTTAGAAGCAGACTAAAGACTCATATTTGATAGTCACTCTGTTATTAAATGTTAGTTCATAGTTCAAATTTTATCAACTGTTCACAGCAGTATCTTTCAAGTAATTCTAAAAATCACAAGTGATTTGGTGGGAGTGTAACTGCCTCTCATCATTATTCCATTTTAAGTTTTTGGTTGTCCATCTATTTTTTGTTGTTTACATGAATTTGCATTGAAGCAGAACTAATGTTGGCTAATAAGTTTCCACCCGGCATCAAAACAAATTAGAGCACCTCAGAAGATAGCGCCACAGAAGAGCAGCAGGTTCGTTTAAGCCCACATAAGTTTTAAGAATTAAAAGGAAGAAAGAAGAACAGAAGACAATCCAATATTAAGCCCCCTTTAATTACAAGCAGCCTACGAGGTACGTTTGTATCTTCGTTTCTAGTCGTGATTTATACTTCCTAGCTTATGTGAATGAGCTGCTCTGCATTACGCGCCTAAATTACTGTGCATTTATAACGCTAATGTCTCTTAGTGTAAGTGTTTTCTATGCCGTTTCTATATGAATGGGTAATGAAATTCATAATATTAACTGAAATTGGTACATTATTTCGTGTTGTTTGTATTGTGCATATGAATTTATGTTGTATAGCTTGGAGGCTACATTGAGATGACAACCATTTATTGTTTATTTGTTTTCACTTTCTCTACCCAGTTCTCACGGGTTTGGCCTGAGAATAAAGTACCCCATTTTATGATCAAGATCTCGTAACTCTTGCTGTTATTGGAGGGAGCTACAGGAATCCACCGACGCTGCAGACTGTCCAGAGCCTGCTTAAATAGAGCGTGGTAATTAGGTGATGTTGACCAGGTGTGCAGCAGTGAGTGAGTGAGGAGACCAAGCCAGCTCCTCAAGGCAGCAGGGAAACAGGAGGGGAGGGGGGAGAGCAGGGCAGAGGAGAGTGGCCTCCTCACACCCACAGGTCACTATGACTACCTTGTAATGCCTTTTGGTCTCACTAACGCCCAGCAGTTTTCCAAAATATCGTCAATGATGCACTCAGAGACATGCTTGATAAGTTTGTCTTCATTTACTTGGATGACATCTTGATCTTTTCACCTGATGAGGAATCTCACAAACATCATGCCCAAGTCGTACTACAAAGATTGCTTGACAATCAGCTGTACGTCAAAGCGGAAAAATGCGAGTTCCATAAGTCCACAGTTTTGTTCCTGGGTTTTGTGTTGTCTGAAGGTGAGATCAAGATGGATCCAGACAAGGTTCAAGCTGTCTCTGAGTGGCCCATTCCCAAGTCCCGTAAGAACGTGCAGAGATTCTTAGGTTTTGCCAATTTCTACAGGAAGTTCATCTGAAATTACAACACTATTGCAGTGCCATTACAACAATATTGCAGCGCCATTACATAAACTTATGTCTCCCCACAGAAAATTCACCTGGTCACCTGCCTGCCAAGCCTGCCACATGTTTTGTATCTCATCTTGCCTGGGATATTGAGATCAAGCATGGCCTAGAGAATGTCCAGATCCCATCTGCCTGCCTTGAAGGGAAATTGTATGTAGTGCCTGAGCTCAGAGGACAGGTTATCCATTGGGCTCACACCCATAAGACAGTCTTCCACCCAGGAATAGCTGAGACCATGTTTGTGTTGGAACAGAGGTTTTGGTGGCCAAACATGAAAGGGGATGTCCATGACTATATTGCTGCTTGCTCCTTCTGTGCTGCTAATAAACTATCTCACCAGAGACCCCATTGACAGCTGCACCCTCTTCCGGTCCCTAAACGG
Organism: Cetoscarus ocellatus; assembly: GCA_037902135.1. Taxonomy (NCBI): domain Eukaryota; kingdom Metazoa; phylum Chordata; class Actinopteri; order Labriformes; family Labridae; genus Cetoscarus; species Cetoscarus ocellatus. Next base: position 1,474,487 of record JBAMNC010000769.1, read on the forward strand.
CCCTGGTCTCATATATCCTTGGACTTCGTCACTGGACTTCCCCCATCAGCAGGTAATACCACAGTCCTCACTGTGGTAGAACGCTTTTCTAAAATGGTCAGTTTTATTGCTTTTCCCAAACTCCCCTCGGCCAAGGAAGTGGCTGAGGTTATGCTGCTTCATGTGTTCAGGATTCATGGATTTCCAGAGGACATCGTCGCCAACCGAGGTCCTCAATTCATCTCGGGCTTCGGGAAGGAATTCTGCAGCCTGATGGGAGCCACAGTAAGCCTTCTCTGGGCTTCCACCCGCAATCCAATGGGCAGTCAGAAAGGCTTAACCAAGAGCTAGAGACATGGTCCTCAAAGCTCCTCTGGGTGGAGATCGCCCACAATCATCTCCCTACCATGTCCACAGGTATGGCCCCCTTCCATGTAATACACGGATACCAACCCATTCTCTTCCCCTCCATAGGTAAGGATGTCACAGCTCTGTTCCTGGTTAGGAGGTGCAAGAGAGCCTGGGAGCGAGCAAGAAGAAAGCTACTGAGACAGTCTGCAGCTTACAAGGTGGCGGCTGATCGCAAGAGAGCACCTGCACCTGTCTATAAGGATGGCTAGAAGGTGTGGCTCTCTACCCATCACCTTCCTCTTCGTGTGGAATCTCAAAAAGCTCACTCAAAGGTTCGTAGGCCCCTTTCCTATTTCCAAAATCATTAACCCATTAACTGTCCAGCTCAAGCTCCCGAGAACCATGAGGATTCATCCTTCTCCACGTCAGTCAAATCAAGCCAGCAAGGGAAAGTCGTCTGGTCCCTCCGGCCAGACTTTCTCCACCCACCTTGATTGTGGATTGGGGTCCTATCTTCACTGTCAAAAAGCGCCTGGCAGCTCACCGTCGGGGGCGTGGCTTCCAGTACCTGGTCAACTGGGAGGGGTATGGATCGGAGGAGCGCTCATGGATCACCTCCCGCTTCATCATGGACCCCCAGCTCATTCGGGACTTTCACGCTTCACATCCTAAAGCACCTGGGCCTTCAGGAGCTGACCCTTGGGGGTGGGGGGTTGGGGGTAATGTCATGGTCCTGTCTTTTCTTTAGTTAAGTTACCCACTTTGTTCTCGTTTCATTTCTTATTTACGTGTTTCCTGTTTTATTTTGAAAGTTAACACGTTTCTCCTTATTTCAATGGGTTTTGCTTCCTGTCTGGTGTTATTACACCTGATCCCTTATTGTGCTTCCCCAGCTGTGTCTCATCACCCCCAATCACCTCATGTATTTAACCCTGTCTTGTTGCCAGATTGTTGTTTCTTAGTGTCACTTCCCAGTGTTCCTTCCATAGTCACAGTTCAAGACCTTGCCTTTTTGCCTGCCGTTTTTGGATCCCTTTGCCTGACTCTGCCTTCTTTTTGTATACCGAATCTTGGACTGTGAATAAAGCTTGCCTTTTGCCTCAAGGACCTTCTTCATTGGCTTTTTTGGGTTATTTTATGTGCTTTGCGAGTTCTAGTCATGACACTTTTGTTGTAAGTTTTTTGAAGTGTCCAGAGGACAAGGGAAAGGTGCTTATTGAGTGATTAAAAACCTACCTTGAAGTCAAAGCAAAAATAAATAAATATAACAAAATGAAATTGGCACACAGGCTTCTTTGAATAATTTTGGGCTTTATTCAAAACATACTTTTTTCATTTTGAACCATGTGACAGTTAACTGTTAGACAATGGGCCATTACAATAAATACATTTTTGATCATGAGGGTAAATGTGTAAACTTTAATCTTGTGATGGAACAAGGAAGTGTGACTGTAAAATAGTTTTCTGAGGACTAAAACAAATAACGTGAAAAATGTAAAAAAAAAAAAAAAATACACACACACATACATGTATAGAAATATTTATATATATGTGTATATATACACAGTATATATACATATATACACACACACACCTACACACACACACACATATATATATTTATATACGATGCTGCTTGAAAGTACAGTTATGTTCATAATAATAGCAGTGTGTTAAAAAGGTGAGTAAACCTCAAAATTCTTCAAATGAATTTTATTTTAATGCACACAAATGCATTGGTGACACTAAACATTCTATTGCAAAGCAAGAAAATTGGAAAAAGTAATTGAATTTGATAATATTTTACAGAAAGTCAAGAAATATAAGGTTAAAAAAAATAGCAGTGTTGACATCTTTACAAAAATGTTGTGTATAAACTAAGAATTGCTTGATGATTCAACTTTCCTGAGAATCATAAACTAATATTTAGCTGCATAACCACAGTTTCTGATAACTGCTTCACATCTGTGGTGCATGGAGCCTACCAACTTCTGGCACCGGTCAACAAGTATTGAAGGCCAGGACAATTGTACTACATTCCACAATTGCTCATTTTTGTCAGCCCACAAGTTTTCTATGGGATTAAGGTCCGGAGATTGTGCTGGCCACTCCATTACTTGAATTTTGTTTGTCTGGAACCATGATTTTGCTCGCTTGCTGGTGTGTTTGGGGTCATTGTCTTGTTGAAACACCCATTTCAAGGGCATTTCCTCTTCAGCATACCGCAACATGACTTCTTCCAGTATTCTGATGTACTCAAACTGATCCATGATCCCTGGAAAGCGATTAATAGGACCAACACCATAGTACAAGACCCATCCCCATATCATGATGCTTGCATCACCATGCTTCACTGTCTTCACTGTGTACTGTGGCTTGAATTCGGTGTTTTCAGGTCATCTGGCAAACTGTCTGTGGCCCTTAGACCCAAAAAGAACAATCTTACTCTCATCAGTCCGCAAAGTATTGCGCCATTTCTTTTTAGGCCAGTCAATGTGTTCTTTGGCAAATTGTAACCGCTTCAGCACATGTCTTTTTTTTTAACAATGGGACTTTGTGGGGGCTTCTTGCTGGTAGCTTGGCTTCACATAGATGTCGTCTGATTGTTACAGTACTCACAGGCAACCTTAGATCTTCTTCTCCTAGATCCTTCTGGAGCTGGTCATTGGCTGAGCCTTTGCCAT
>JBAMNC010000769.1:1482500-1517500 GCA_037902135.1 Cetoscarus ocellatus
ATCCATACAAACCTGGAACAAATGGAAAACAAACATACATTCCTTAATGTACATACGTCTGTGTGTGTGTGTCTGGGTGTGTGTAGGTGTGGGTGTGGGCATGGGTGTGTGTGTGGGGGTGTGTGGGTGTGTGTGTGTGTGTTGCGCTGTCTTGGGCAGGTTTCTAGGTGAAGCACAGCATGTCAAGTCCATAATAATCAAAACAATGTCTGTATTGGACATAAACTGTAAAAAAAAAAAAAAAAAACTAATGGAGACATATTCAACAAAACATGCACTGAGATTACACAGAGTAAGTCATGGTATCCAACCAAGGCCATTAATGAAGATCTTACTGACTCTCAACAGGTTGACAGGTCTATAACAAATATTAGAAGAGGCATACTTTAAAATCAAGGAACAGTTTTAAGCAGTTAAAGGCTGTATGCTTTAGAGACAGTTACTGTGTTTCCAAGACACCAAATTTGTCAAGCTGAATGAGTTTTACTTTTTTGTAAAATGTGTCATTTATCAAACTTTGCCCACACACCCAAGCTTTGGTGGATGTCTGTTCATCATGAGACTGGATCCACATTCAAGATTTCCTACTGCTAAACAGAGTTTTTTTTGCCGCCATGATGGATTCATGATGGGTTTTGGATGTACGTACAGTGACATGAAAAAGTGTTTGCCCCCTTCCTGATTTCTTATCTTTTTGCATATTTGTCACACCTAAATGTTTCAGATTATCACACATATTTCAAATATTGTACAAAGATAACCTAAGTAAATACAAAATGCAGTTTTTAAATGATGATTTTATTTATTAAGGGAAAAAAAGCTCTCCAAACCTACATGACCCTACATGAAAAAGTAATTGCCCACCCTTGTTAATCATGAGTTAACTGTGATTGACCACATTTTTTTGAAAGCCGAGTTCAATTTTACTGACCACACCCAGATCTGATTACTCAATCAATCAATCAATCAATCAATCTTTATTTGTATAGCGCCAATTCATAACAAGTGTTATCTCAAGACACTTTACAATAGAGCACAAAGCTCTTCATATTATGGATACACATATATGCATAGATACATATGTACATATATAAAATACACATATACATATATATACAAATATATGCATCCAACACCCAACATGAATCCATATAGCCAATCATGAATCCCTCCATCATGGCAGCAAGAAAAAACCTTCTGTTAAGCAGCAGGAAATCTTGAATGTGGACCTCAGTCTCATGATGAACAGCAAATCCACACGATGCCACTGCCAGATTTGCTGAATCAAGAAATCATTTAAATAGAACCTGTCTGACAAAGTGAAGTAGGCTGCAAGATCTCGAAAAGAAACACATCATGCCACGATCCAAAGAAATTCAAGAACAAATGAGAAAAAAAGTGATGGAAATCTATCAGTCGATTACAAAGCCATTTCTAAGGCTTTAGGGCACCAGCGAACCACGGTCAGAGCCATTATCCACAAATGGAGAAAACTGGAAACAGCAGTAAATCTTCCCAGGAGTGGTCAGCCTACCAAAATTACACCAACGACGACTCGTTCAAAAGAACCTAGAACAACATCTAAAGAACTGCAGGCCTCACTTGCCTCAGTTAAGGTCAGGGTTTATGACTCAACAATAGGAAAGAGACTGATCAAAAATGGCATCCATGGGAGAGTTCCAAGGTGAAAACCACTACTGACCAAAAAAACACAAAGGCTCGTCTCACATTTGCCAAATAACATCTTGATGATCCCCAAGACTTCTGGAAAAATATTCTGTGGACTGACGAGACAAAAGTTGAACTTTTTGGAAGATGTGTGTCCTGTTACATCTGGCGTAAAAATAACACAGCATTTGATAAAAAGAACATCATAGCAACAGTCAATGGATGGTAGTGTGATGGTCTGGGGCTGCTTTGCTGCTTCAGGACCTGGATGACTTGCTGTGATTGATGGAACCATGAATTCTGCTGTCTACCAGAAAATCCTGAAGGAGAACGTTCGGCCATCAGTTTGTGACCTCAAGTTCAAGCGCTCTTGGGTTATGCAACAAGACAATGACCCGAAACACAGTAGCAAGTCCACCGCTGAAAGGCTTAAAAAAAATAAAATTAAGGTTTTGGAGTGGCTGAGTCAAAGTCCGGACTTAAATCCAATTGAGATGCTGTGGTTACCTTAAACAGGCAGTTCATGTTTGAAAATCCTCCAATGTGGCTGAGTTAAAACAATTCTGCGCAGAAGAGTGGGTCAAAATTTCTCCACAGCGATGTGAAAGACTCATCACCAGTTATCGCAAACGCTTGATTGCAGTTATTGCTGCCAAGGGTGGCACAACCAGTTATGAATTTCAGGGGGCAATTACTTTTTCACATAGGGTCATGTAGGTTTGGAGAGCTTTTTTCCCTTAATAAATAAAATCATCATTTAAAAACTGCATTTTGTATTTACTCAGGTTATCTTTGTCTATTGTTAAAATTTGTGTGATGATCTGAAACATTTAAGTGTGACAAATATGCAAAAAAGTAAGAAATCAGGAAGGGCCAAATACTTTTTCATGGCATTGTATGCATATTGATGTGTATACATGCATTTTATATATGTATACATAAATGTGTATCCATTAATTGAAGGGTTTGTTTTCAGCCTGCTCAATTGTAAAGGGTCTTGAGATAACACCTGTTATGAGTTGGCGCTACACAGATAAAGACAGATTGATTGATCGATCGATTGATTGATATATTGCATTCATGGTCTAGGAGGAATTTTTTCTACAGCTGAAGCCTTTACAATGGCTTTTTTTTCAGTCGTTCTCACTCTTTATTTGTAAAGAAAAATGTAGAAAACATTCAGGTAGGAGAAACATTATATTAAGCTGCCTGGCAGACGATTTTATGAAATATTTATTTACATATTTTGTTACATATTAAGAATACATAGAATCACAGTAATGAAGCAAATAACAAATGGGTAAAAAACAATCAAACCCACCGATACTTAAAAATGGAAAAACATGATTCAAGATGTAAGGTTTCACTAGCAAGGACCACATCGTCAACAGGGTGAATTTGACAATTATTTATCAAGTGTAGTAGGTAATGATCACCATAGCAGATAAATGAAGCGGATTTTGATTTTTGGAAACTTCTTGGGGAATCCGCCTAAGCTCCCGGGCACGGCAAACCCCCCAAAAGCCCCCAGTTACAAAGGATACTGAGACAATACAAAATTGACTGGATAGGGATAGACATGGTTGTAACAAGCGTGTAGGAGCCAAGCTCATTTTATGAAGTGCTCTTACTTGTTATTAAAGGAGACTGAGGGGCAGAATAGATGTAGGCTAAGGTAAGACCTGAACCAGGTGGCAATTTATCTGAGTTCTAAAAGGCTGGATGATTGATGGATAAGCAGATTGATGGGTGAGATGATAAGTGGACTGGAGGATGTATACTGATCAAGATGGTTTCTAATTGATAATGAGGTGGCATGTTTTATGAATTAGTTGTAATGGTTTAAGTTTTGCTCATTTATAGTTGAAATATAAAGGTATTCAGCGACGAGCATGAATCTTATGCAAGAGTCATGCAACATGGGCTTAGTAAGAAGCTGAAGAGGTGAATTCCAGTCTTGAACGAAAATGTGAGAAAGGAAGCAAGAGCGCAGCTGATCTGGAATGACTAGTGAGGGTGAGACACGTCGATTAATATGCTTTTAGAGGAAGATGGCAATGATATTTTAAACAGTTATTGTCTCTAAGCCAAAACAAAGCCTGATGTGTAAAAGACCATGTTGACTTCGATGAATTTCTATTGTAGGAATGTTATTTGTCAACAGCCACGAGAGTTATGGAAACAATATGAATGACTAAGAGACGATAATGGACTTGCAGTGAAAGACAATGGAAAGACAATGGTAGAATGATGGGCTAGTCTTTGTACGCTATCAAAACTGATTGATTGATTCGGGATAAAAGTCTAGAATGTGCCTAGAATTAAGGAATTATTTCAGCTAAGACAAAATGCTTTTGAAAGACCAGCGAGACAGTCTGGCATTACTTGTAGTTCTTCAAACCAAAATGCTATGAGGGACTGATTATTTTAGGAACCCCCAAAAAACATTGCCGAGATGGCATAAGTTGACGAAAGAAGGTCCTGTGCATGTGTTTATCATTCATGGTGAAGATGATGCTGATCTGATCAACAAGAAAGGGGAGCAAGAGCAGGACTTCAGCATAACTTGAAACTGATGTTGAAGTTGCTGAAGGTGAGGTAATTTGGTACTGCTATAGTGTGATAGTTGAATACTATGGATGGATGAAATGATAAATTGTTTAAAAGGAATCAAAAGAGAGATTTGAAAACTGGGATAAGTCAGGTATTCCGGTATCGGGGTCCCCTTCTAGTGGAGCACGGTGTAAAATATTTCTGTTGGCACAGCTACAGTTGATTTATATTGCCACTGGTGGGGAGGGATTATAATTCTGGTTTCCAGATCTCCCCCTTTAGTAGCCCACTGGGGCACTGACATCCCGGTGCCAAGTGCCCCTAATAGAATAATCTGGATAGATGATGATGAGGGGAGCAAGGGCACTGACATCTCAGCGCCAGGTCCTGTAGTAGCATTACCCTGTATGGTTGATGAGGTGCCCCTACTGATGTGACCTTTGATGGCCAATGATGGCATCCCGGTGCCTGGTGCCCCTACTGGGTGGCCCTTGCGATTGTTGATTGTAGCCACCACGGGCACTGACATCCCAGTGCCAGATGCCCATACTAGTATTACCCTGGAAGATTGATGACCTCCTTTACACTGGTAAAGGAGGTCAAGTTGGGCACGTTTTATCTGATCACATTTGGGGTACTAGTGGCAGCGGTGTACATATATTTGGTTGTATGGAATTTGATTGTTCAACAGTTAGTAGGTCATGTAGTTTCAGCTGTGCAGCTTGTGAATTAAATGAAAATTATTGGCAACTGGTTGAGCAGAGAGGGAGGGAAAAGACAAAGAGGGATTGTGCCAGTGGAATACACAGGTATTAGTGATGTTACAATGAAACACTTTTGGTGAATTGAGAGTGCTGAGTTGTAAAAAATGTTTGTGATGATCTGAGGAAACATACTTATGCTGCTGTGAGCAGACACTAAAATTTCTGCTGACATAGTCCTAAAAGATTAGTTTTTACCTCTTTATTTGTTAGAGTCAGAAGTTTCTGACTCATGACAAGATCGGTAACTGTTTTCTTTTTCCACAGTGTTAATGAGGAGGTGGGATGAACATGGCAACAGCAGTTTTTCTCTCCTCTAGCGAGCCAAGTTTTACCAGTCCATCTTATCAATAAAAATGTATCAAATAACATCCATTTGCAAGTCAGTGAGTGCAAAAAAATAGAGGAAGAAGGATATAGAATGAGGTTTTGCGCTGATTTAATAAAGGGATCTCAGTTGGTTATTACACCTTTTTAACTGCCAAGGGCAAATAGAAGTTGTCCTTTTTGAATGAGGTGCTTTTTGCATCAGGGCTTATTTGCACAGGGGGATCTATTTTGCAATGAAATTTTGAATATTCTTTCATTTGCATCCATGAAAAGTGCATTGGTGCACACAGAATGCAATCTGCATGGCAGATTAGTTGCCTGGCCAAAAAAAAGTCACCACTTTAACTAAGCAAATAGTTACGAGCCTCCTATTGGATAATTACTGCATGAGCGATTATCTTTCAACTGGCAACAAATTATTTAACCTCAGCTGATGCAATGAGTAGCTTCTCATTTCTTAAACAACCATGTTAAAAGACACATCCTGTGGTCATGGAAAAGATGTTAGTCTGTTTAAGAAGGGTCAAATCATTGGCATGCATCAAGCAGAGAAAACATCTAAGGATATTGCAGAAACTACTAAAATTGGGTTAAGAACTGCCCACCGCATTATTAAAAACTGGAAGGATAGTGGGGAACCATCATCTTTGAAGGAAGAAATGTGGTCGGAAAAAAAATCCTGAATGATCATGATTGGCGATCACCTAAACGTTTGGCCAAATCAAATCAAAGAAAAACAACAGAAGAACTCAGGGGTATGTTTAATAGTGAAAGTAAAAGCATTTCTACATGCACGATGCAAAGGGAACTCAAGGGGGGATTCAGTGTAAGAAGAGAGGCAGGTCCAATACGTCTGTGTAGATTCTCATTCATCCAGGTCATGGTCATTCTGAAGATAAAAAGGAAGGCAACTGGACTGTGTAGAGTTTGTTGGGAAGACGTTTCACTTCTCATCCAAGAAGCTTCTTCAGTAAGAACTGAAGGAGCTTCTTGGATGAGAAGTGAAACGTCTTCCCAACAAACTCTACACAGTCCAGTTGCCTTGCTTTTGAATCTTCAGAATGAAGAGAGGCAGGTGAAGTTATGCACCCATCATGCCTAGTGCCTACTGTGCAAGCCTGTGGGGGCAGTGCTATGATCTGGGGTTGCTGCAGTTGGTCAGCAACATTATGTGCCCAAAGAATGAGGTCAGCTGACTACCTGAATATACTGAATGACCAGGTTATTCCATCAATGGATTTTTTCTTCCCTAATGGCACGGGCATATTCCAAGATGACAATGCCAGGATTCATTGGGCTAAAATTGTGAAAGAGTGGTTTTGGGAGTATGAGACATCATTTTCACACATGGATTGGCCGCAACAGTGTCCAGACCTTAACCCCATTGAGAATCTTTGGGATGTGCTGGAGAAGGCTTTGCGCAGTGGTCAGACTCTCCCATCATCAATACAAGATCTTGGTAAAAAATGAATGCAACACTGGATGGAAATAAATCTTGTGACATTACAGAAGTGTACCGAAACAATGCCGCAGCAAATGTGTGCTGTAAGCAAAGCTAAAGGTGGTCCAACGAAATATTACAGTGGGCGACCTTTTTTTTTTGGTGTTTTTTTTTTTTTTGGCCAGGCAACGTATATCACAGAAGTGCGTGCTCCACCTCCCCCTGGAATGAAGTGAAATGTATTGCTCAAAAGCTTACAGACTAAATTTTGCCACATTTCAGAACCAAACTACCAGGCTCTGATTTAAAATATGAACAAATAATAAATTAATTAATCTTTTAAAAAAGAAAATAATAAATAAGATGTTTATGGCTTGGCTTAGAATTTCTGGAGAAAAATTCTCAAATTGGAACATTATTAATGTGTATAAATAGCGATGTATGACGCACAGCATGATCTCTGCAGAATGAAAATTTAAGCTGGATCTGTCCAAATATCACTCAAATTACCTGTGAAATGAAAAATGAAATGAAGGCTGTAAACTGCAGACCACATTGACAGATTGATGCTGTCCGGTTTGAGCAGTTCCGATGTGTTTAACATACAGAAATGTCCATGCATACCTGTCCTTCCATTAAATGAACACCTTTACACTGTTCATTTTAATAATAAATCTAGATCACACATGCAAAACCTTAAGGTGAAAAGAATGAAGTCATTTAATATAAAGGCTACAGTCAATAATGTTAGAAAGAATAATGCCTAATGTTCAAATCAATTAATTAATTAACCAATTAACATTAAATATTTTACGCAGTAATAAGTTTAGGATCACACAGACTGACTTCTCCAAATACTGTCAATCTATACCTGATTTCCAAACAGGTTTTTTTTCTACTTATATTTTGGCTTCAACAATGTTGGAACAAAAATGCATGTATAATCACTGCATTTTTTTAAACAGATATCAAGATTGTTATGAAACTAAAAATGTATTAATTATTAAAGTGAGATGAGCTTCACTGGTAAGAGATTTCAAAAAGCACCTAAAAGATCACATGACCACCTCATGATTATCATAAAAATTGTGCATAAAAAGTGATCAGAATGCAGGAAGGAAATTATTTAAGTTTAAAAATGTTTGGGGAAGACCCTCTGACCCCCATCCCACCTGATGATGTCAAATAAATATTTTTGATTTCCCCACTGCAGGTAATGCAGCATAATGTGATGCTGTGGAAAAACACTGAATAACAACAATGACAGTAATAATAACTAACTAATACAATATAATATTAAACCGATATAATATGGTATAACAATAATGCCAAGTTAAAGCAACAAAAAACACATGACCCATTATAGAGCAGTCATGTCACATTGTAAAGCACTTTGCTTATAGATCTAATGTCATTATAATGATGTAGAATGAACAGGTGCTGCCGTCTTCATTTTAAGGTTCAGATGTGTTTTGTGGTTCCAGATCTTTTTGTGGGAGTGGTGGACAAAAATGGCTCTTTTGATTGGAAAGGTTGCAGACCCCTGCCCTATGACTTTGCCCCCAAGGCCAAAAGTCTCTCAGCTCAAGCGTGCAGTAATCTTTCTCTAGTAAAGAGAGAGAAAGTGGTGGCGTGGAAGGACTACATTTTTATGCTATATTAACAAAAGTATTCACTCACCCATCCAAATCACTGAATTCGGGTGTTCCAATCATGTCCACGGCCACAGGTGTAAAAAATCTAGCACCTCGGCATGCAGACTGCTTCTACAAACATTTGTGAAAGAATGTTACAATAATAAAAAAGTGGAAGCGATTGGGAATGACAGATACTCAGCCACGAAGTGGTAGGTCATGTAAAATCATAGAGTGGGGTCAGCGGATGCCGAGGTGCATAGTGCACAAAGGTCACCAACATTCTGTAGAGTCAACAGCTTCAGACCTCCAAACTTCATGGGTCCTGAACCCAGGGCTGAACCTTTCAGAAGTATATACGGCAGGTTATTGGATGATCATTCCGTCAATCAACATAAGTCCAAGCTATGCCAGAACTACCTGATTAAAAAAGAACAAGATGGTAAGCTTGAAAACATGGAGTGGCCAGCACAGTCTCCAGACTTGAACCCCACTGAGCTGGTTTGGGATGAACTGGAAAGAAGAGTAAAAGCAAAGCAACCTACAAGTGCCACACATTTATGGGAACTTCTGCAACAGACAAGGGAAGAACTTTCTAAAGAATATTTGATTTCTATTGTAGAAAGAATGCCTCGAGTGTGTTTAGCTGTTATATATGCCAGAGGTGGCTACTTTGATGAGTCAAGAGTTTAGAATACATTTTGGCCTATAAATTGATTTCATGATTTCTTTTCTTACTCCAATTGCTTATTTGTACTATGCTTTCATTTCAGAGTGCAGTGAGACATTAAACTGAATAATTTTCAGTGAAAAACTGGAAAAACTGGGGTGTTCTAAAACTTTTGACCAGTAGTGTATGTCAAATTTCATAGCGCCACCTACTGGTAACAGGAAATGCAGTCATCCATTGATGGCCTCCAGATCCAGCCGCATTGATGCTATGCAGCTAGATCTTGCAAATGACAGGCTGTCATGCCGATGCAGCATTATAGATTTTGTCGAGTTTTGTGAAAATTCCCAACAAGGTGGCGCCACAAAATTTGCCAAAAAATGGAGTTCTTGGAAATAGCTTAAGAAATGTGCCAGCCTCATGAAAGTTGGTAAACCTGTCAAGAGGACCATCCTTTTAACTCTTCCACTTTCAAAACAGAGACACACCAGAAAATGGCTCCAAGGCGCCCCCTACAAAATTTCAATCGTGTAGCCCTGCCCCTGTATTTGATCCAAAGGTATGATATTTGGTAAGCTTATGAAGGACCCCAAGACGAACAAAAAAGCTTCTTGGACCTATGGGCCACACCCATCAGAAAGTCAGCCATTTTGATTAGAAAATTTGGCTTTTCAGGATTTCAGCTGATTTTAGGGTGTTTTCTAAAGCATACTCCTCCTACAGATTTCATGATAACAAGCTGAAACTCCAGTCAAAGGTACCCACAATAGCGTTCTTAAAAACTATTGTACAACTTTCTAATAGGAGGCTTAGTTTTGCAACAGTGCACCCTCAAACAACAGTGGTGCTTTTTGGCATAGAGTACAAATGGCTGCCTCCAAAGCAAAGGCTTTTCAATTCTCATATTATTTTAACTCCAGTCTGGAGATGAGACTTTGGGGTACATCATATCCAAAAATCCAGTTTGTCGGTTAAAGGGCTTGGCTATGGCGCCCTTCTATGGCGCTATGTTTTTCCTCAAAAACTGCTTTTCAGGGCTTTGGCTGAAAAGCATACTTAGATTTTGTGGACAAATGGCTGCCTCCAAACACAGTCAAAACCACAGAGGTCTGTGACTGAAGGGGATGGCGGTGCACCAGACCGGCTGTGACATGCGGGGCGAGGGCCTGTCAGAACCCCGCAGGGGTGCTAGGTGTTATTGTTCCCTCTGATTGTCCATGGTTGTTGTTGCTGTAATAAATCATTATAATGATCATGCAAGCCTTGTTACAACCATTTCCCTTTACCACCATTAAATTCATATCGATCTCTGTGTTAATAATGCAACTGTGAATATCACCAATCATATTCTTAGGTAGCACACACACACTCACACGACCACAAACGTTGTTGTTCACATGTTGTTTGTTTGTCTGTCCCACTGTACTGTCTCATTGCACAATAAAAAAAGAGCATGATACAAAGTACTTCAGTATTAAAGCAGGTATTTTTAATGTGTGAAAGCGTCCTGCATCTTAACTACATCTCTGCTGTTTTTAACAAACCAAGTCAATGCAGCATCAGTCAATGAGGTGTCTACGTATATTAAGTCTATGGATGTGTGAGCAAGGATTCAACCAATGCTGCTTGCAGCTTTAATTTTTGTTTATACGCAGCTTATGTTGAATTATTTGAAAGTTGTCATATATTTTACATTCAACATTGTTTATTTTGAGTAATTGTCCTTTCATTTTCTTCTAATTGATTTATGAACTGATTTAGTAATAGAGTTCAAACAAGCTTGCATGAGGAAGACGCAAACGTCATTCCTCATTCAAAGATTTTTCTTTTTTCCCCATGCAGTGTTTCCTAGCATTTGTTACCTTTGCTGCCAGTCCAGATTTCCCCTTGGATTGGTGATGGTAACACTAGCCCACCACTGCTGACAGCTAGCTGATTTGCTACTAAACAGCTATTGTTTAAATGCACACAACCTGCCTTATTTAAGCTTTGTCTAAATGCACTCAACCTGCCTTATTTAAACAGCTTGAGCCTGTCTTCTCTTTGCTGCTGTCTCTGCAAGCTGCTTGGATTACCACACATGAGAACGAAAAGCCAACAGTAAACTCCCTTCTACTCACCCTTCTTGGTAAATAGGCTTAAGCTTCCAGTGCTGGGAAAAAGTACTTGTCCCTTCCTGATGTCTTTTTTTTCTTCGCATATTTGTCGCACTTAAATGTTTCAGATCATCACACAAATGTTAATATTAGACAAAGATAACCTGAGTAAATACAAAATGCAGTTTTTAAATGATGATTTTATTTATTAAGGGAAAAATGCTCTCCAAACCTACGCTACCCTATATGAAAAAGTAATCCCCCTCCCGTTAAATCATGAGTTAACTGTGATTAACCACATCAATTGAGATGCTGTGGTGTGACCTCAAACAGGCAGTTCATGCTTGAAAACCCTCCAATGTGGCTGAGTTAAAACAATTCTGTGCAGAAGAGTGGGCCAAAATTCCTCCACAGCGATGTGAAAGACCCCTTGCCAGTTATTGTAAACACTTGATTGCAGTTCTTACTGTCAAGTGTGGCACAACAAGTCATTAGGTTCAGGGGGCAATTTCTTTTTCACATAAGGTCATGTAGGTTTGGAGAGCTTTTTTCCCTTAATAAATGATATCATTTAAAAACTGCATTTTGTATTTACTCATGTTATTTTTGTCTAATATTAACATTTGTGTGATGATCTGAAACATTTAAGTGTAAAAAATATGCAAAAAAAAAAAAGAAATTAGTGAGGGGGCAAATTATTTGTCACAGCACTGTATTTAGTCCTTTTATAGTCTCTTTGATGACTTTTATCTGAGTTTATCTGATGACTGTAGGCAGAGGCAGGCTAATACTTCCCACTGACTTCCAGCTATTTGAGCTAAGCTAGTTAGCGGTGGGTGACCTTTGTCCGTCTCTTACTTGTTATTGCATGTAGAGTCAAAAGAATGGTGTCTATCTGCTTGTCGTGGACTCATGAGTGAGGAAATACACAAAAACAAAAAAAAATTGGACTATCGCTTTAAAGGGACAGTTCAGTTTATTTGAAGTGGGGTTGTATGAGCTCCATATGGCCACTAAGTACATTAGATGCAGTAGAACGTTTTCTCCTCTCACTCAATAAACCACAGTTTGTAAGAGTCTGTTACGTAGAACTAGCCGCAAACAGGAAAGTATTATACCAAATACAAATGATATTTTCTCTGCCTACAAGAACTCCCATCAAAAAACAATACTACAGTTTAAGAGTACACTACCTAGAATTTTTTTGAGGGCATTAACTTTTCGGAAAAATAAAGTTTATCTGGAACTAACTGACTCAGGTCACGTATTCCTTCACGCAGCGCTGCAGTGAGCTGTGCAATGCTAATACACAACAGTAATGGTTGTGTGTGTGCGTGAGAAAGAGAGATATACACACAAGTTGTCTGCAATGTTATTGTAAACAGCCTCCTCTACTCTGCTTGTTTGTCTCTGACAGATCATTATTACTTACTTTGGGGATAAACTGTCATTAGGTCCTTCAGGTTTGGGACGTTTTTCAAGTTTATCTTCGGGAAACTGAGAATGTCCATAAAACTTCTGGAGTCAAAAGAGCAGGAAAATCTGTTTGATGAGTGATACAGATGGTGGGATGGTTTCCATCTGCAGCAGCTCTTCTTCTGTGAACTCTGGTTCATAAAGATATCCTCTTGGCTCCAAAGTGAATGGAACTTCATCGTCACTGTCATAATCACTCATTTTTAATTTCTTACGTTGTCTCTTTCTTACACCGCTAAGAGTCAGAACAAAAGAATTACAATACAATAAAAGTTACAGAAGGCTACAATCACTGTCTGAAGTCGCTAGCTTGTTGACTCTAACAGATGAGAGGGAGGTGGAGTGATTCAGCGGCTCGCGGCAACGCTTTGTGGAGGAAAACGTGACGTGGGTCAGTTAGTTCCAGACAAACTTTATTTTTCTGAAAAGTTAATGCACTCAAGAAAAATTCTAGGTAGAGTACTTTTTGATGGGAGTTCTTGTAGGCAGAGAAAATATCATTTGTATTTGGTACAATACTTTCCTGTTTGCGGGTATTTCTGCGTTACAAACTGTGATATACTGAGGGAGAGGAGAGAATGTTCTACTGCATCTATGTACCTAGTGGCCATATGGAGCTCATACAACCCCACTTCAAATAAACTGAACTGTCCCTTTAAGCTGCTGGCTTGTAATAAGTGTTAACGCATATTTCTTGGCTCTTTTATATCCATATTAGTTTGTAGTTGACTTCAAAGGTAATTTATTTTGTACTTAGGCAACTCTTGCTGGATCTTCTGCTAACAGTGAAAGGCCAAGGAGGTGTACCTGGTATGGTCGATTTGGGGGATTCTGCTGCTACTCTCCCTGCCTCGTGCTTTCCATGTAGGTGTAAGTAAGGCAGGAATGTGCACCGTTCCTGCTTAAGGCTTTCCACACGTGAATGTGGAAGGGCAAGGAGACCCTCGAGCCCAGCCATACCTCCAATTTCAAATATTTTTAAATAAAGCTGAATATTAACTGCTTATAAGCTTAACATCAATGAGTGCAAATAAGCTTAATTCAAATAAATGCAAAGAAAGCTACACTTAAGTAACTGCTCTGGTGCCTTTTCTTGACCAAGTGGTCCTGGCTGAAATGTTTTTGTAGTACCCAATATAATACCTATGCCGACCAAATTTCAAAAATTTCAGTTAATCCTCCTGTAGAGGCATTTTTTTCCGATTATAAAGGAAGCTCAATTGTGTAATTTTGCCATACCTGAGGAAAATAAATAACCAAATGAATAAAATTCTTTGTTCATGCACAAGGCTCATGTTTGGCAAAAACTATGCCAGCAGTAGCCTTCTAAGGACTTCAATTTGCACTTGGTGATTAATGTGTTGCCAACGAAAACACTTTAGCAACAGATCACTAAATTTGAAAAGATAGCATGAATACAATGTCAGATGTACAAAAGCATTCTGGGTGGGATCTGGTCAACTTTGTGGTAGTTCTCCTGTATTTCTACCTGGCTAGCCCCTTTGTTTGTTCCCATCTGCAGGCTGATGGTGGTCTGGTCATATGGTTTATCTGTCCGAGTCTTGGGATCATAGAGATGTCTTCGTGTTCCATAAGCCGTCATTCCAGCCTGACTTGCACACTTGTTGGTTCCCATCTACAGAGAAAGGACACTTTAGAGATCTCACTATGTTAAATAACAAAATTTTGCCCTAAAAGGTACCATGGTCAATTCATATATATAAATATGTTTTTTTTTTTATTAAACCTGTCAGTTTCAGTTTTGGAGAAACTTCCTCATTGAGCTTCAGACCTTTAAAATACAAGCATTACCTGGCATTAACAGATGTTTTAAGTTAAATATTAATTTCTCTTGTACTTACAAAACACAAACTTATTTTTAAAACTGCAAACCACCAGATTAGGTTTTATCTACTTATGCTGGTTTTATGGATCATTTTATTAACAGCCATACTTACCTGCAGTCCAATGACACATTGGCCGGCCTTGATCTTCTCACTGTCAAAATGTCGAGCTTGTTTGTCAGCATATTTAACCCCAATATCTATTTTTGTGTCCATACCTTTTGTCTTTGCCTAAAAAGGAAGACATGTTTTGTAAAACACCAGTATAACACTTGTTTCCTAAATGCTTACAAATATGTCCTGTGCACAATGTACTGTTCAATGACTCACCATGCTGGCCAGCGCAAGCAGTGTGGTCTGGACCTGAGTCATGTTTCCATTTTCAAACAGGTCATTGGCCTCAAAGATGTCATTGGGCTTTAGGCCATAGGTCAGAATTGCTTTGATAAAATTGCCAAGGTTTTCCAGCTGCAAAGAGTGACAAAAAATGATGGGGCTGGTCAAGAGACTAAAATAAGGAAATCAGTGGGAGAAATTACTGCACAAATAAGGCTAATACTTTATGACGTGTTATGTCATAGATCTAAATGATCAGCATAAAATGTTATAATGCTAACTTCTGAGCAGGCTTTTGAGTGTTTTGTTTACAGCAAATATGTTAATAACTCTGAAATCATTCCTGTTTAGAACCAGTCTTACCTTATGCCAGTTCAGCTGTGAGAGGTTGATTTTCTTTACTGAACCAGGTTGCAGTTTATTGATCAGTCTAAGAGAGGATGGAAATTCATCATGTATAAGATCAGAATGTCATATATCGACCATAAAGAATACATTTTAGAACAAGTTTTTTTTTTTAAATTTATTTAGCTTAGTCTAACTGGCTGATTTGGCAGCAGTTGGTCAGTATTCCCTGATGAATTGTCTTCATAAATGAAAAAGAGATTTCACCTCTTAAATCCAAGAGCACAGTTTTTTTGGTTTGAATGCATGACTTGCTACTGCTTGCCTAGCTCTTTTGTAATAAGGAATCTTATGTAAATAGTGTCACATTTGATTTGAGATATTAAACTAAAACCCTGTAAGAAATCCAAAGTAAACCCATAGATATCAGGAGTGGTGCAAAATCATTCAGTGTCTCTACATTTTTGTTCCTTTTTGCTTCCCTGTATGGGCAGTCATTTTATCTTTTTATTTTTTTTAAAGATATATACGTTGAATGTGATCATAACATTTTAAGAACCCATTTTGGTTTCTATAAAGTTTTTTTTTTTAATTATAGGACACTGGCAGTTAGATTGGCTGTAAGGCTGTTTTACTTTCCTATGACTGTCAACACAGTCATAAGGGTCATTCCATAAATTATTTTGCCTTGCCTTGCCTTTTTTTTTTTATTTTTTTTATTTTTTATTTTCTCAGTTTTCAATTAGGGATTTCAGCTGGTGAATTTTTTTCACATCACCTCTGGCAAGGTTCAAAAAGAGCTGAACTGATGTCTGCATCTAATAATTTAACTGTAACAGAAAAAGTCAGAAACTAAGCCAGCAACACTATCCCAACTCTTTCCTTTCTAGGAGGTTCTTTCATTACATATTTTGCCCCAGTGAAGCACTCCCTTTACCTTTTTTTTACACCTTTCTAGATGTCTTGTCTACTCCTTGCTTCATATACGTGAACTTAATCCTCTCCATCTCCCTTGTTCCTTCTCTTCCTGCATGCTCTCTATGTCTGTTGTGCTTTCAGCTTGGAAGAGAGGGGGTGTTTTTATTTTATTTCTAAGTTATGCATTGCACCCTGACATGTTTGGTTTCAGTACAATTAAATCTCACCCTAACAGATAAGGGTTTGAGAGAAAGGGCTGTGTTCCAAAGAGCACACTGTGTTCCATTTCATAGGCCTATGAATAGTTTTAATGAATGGCAAAAACAGGGTTAAACAACAAGTGTAAACAACAAGTATAGTGACCTACCAAAATCAAAGCTTCATGGGTTTGTTGTTAAACTTGTCTAGAAATTGTGTTGAAAATGGCAAAGGCTTTATAGTTAAATATCAACTTGAAATAATGTAACTATAAATTACAAATTGTTTTTAAACAATGTAAACATTAAATTAATGACCGTATTGAGGTAAGAGCTTATATTTTTATATAATGTATTTGGCAGGGGTGGAAAGTTACAAATTACATATACTCAAGTAGCTTGTTTTGTTGTACTTGCTTTTTCTTTTCCAAACCTTTACTTTTAGATAAGTATGTTTTTCTAGGATGTATTGCACTAGATTACACAAAACAGCATCTGAATACTAAGTAAATAAATGAAAAATAGAAGCCAATCAAAGTTTTACATCAACTAAGTTACAAGTCCTTAAGTTTAACCCTTAACACTGACAATTAGTAGAGTATCACAACAATTCAATACTGAAATAATACTTGAAACGTAACCAATACTAATTTGGTACTTGATAGCTCATGCATCAGCAAAAGGATGTCGCCATGCATTGGTCACATTTGGGAAATATCAGCTTGGTAACAACAACAACAACAAAAACATTTTTAAAAACATTTAAACAGAATTCAATATCTATCAGAGTAAATGGTTAATCTACAATCCATGCATATTCGGCATTCGTGGGTCAAATAAGGTGATTATGATTGTGATTATGTTATCATGCAAATCTCACAGTGTACAAAATACATTTTGTTTCATGTCTTTAATATCTTACTTCATTCATATCAGAGAAAATTGCTACTCTGTGGGTAAATTATATTATTTGAATCATAGTTATTATATTATATTACTGAAACTAATGTTTGACTTATCAATTAGTTGTCTTTTTAACAGGACAAAGCAAAGTGTACTCAAATTTCTCTGTTACATTACAATTACGTTTAAAATGAATTACTTTTTACTTTTACTTGGATGGATTAAAGAGAACTACTTTTATTTGTTGAGTTAAATTTGATCAAAGCAAGTGAACTTTTAGCTCAGAATAATACTTGTGTATTTTGTTGTCTCAGTGAGGACACTAATTTGGTCCAAAGACTGTTGCAATCAGTAAAACATGCAATCTAAAGCAGAGGAGATTTGTGAAGTCAGACGGCATTACAGAGCCAAAAATAGGAGGTGCTTCGTTTCTGTATTGAATACCCCCAACTTGTGGTGATACTCTGATCAGTAAGTGGTCACTTGTGTCTCAACGTCTTTTCTCTTGGCGGTAGGATAAGATTTCTTGACCATATTTCTATGTTGCTGGGTGATATTACAGAGGATAAAAGAAAATATGGCGCACAGGGTGATTTTAAATGGCCTTACAGATAGTACAGAGGGGAGCGGATGTTAAGTTCTGTTATCTGGCAACATTAAGTGCTGACGCAATGTGCTCTGAAACTAAGGTTGAGAGCGCTTTTTGCCAAAAAAAGACACCTAGACCCTGACTGTCCTCTAGAGAAGGGTTTTTACCTTCTTTGGGCAAGTCTCACATTACAAAGGTGGCACCTTGAAATCATTTTTCTACAGTCTTGCCTACAGAAAGACTTCTTACATGCTCTTTTTCTTACTTGGGCTTTTGTTGTGGATTTTAGACCCTGTCTCTCTAAAATTCCCTACACATTCATTGACAGGTGTGAGCCTGTTGGGGATTAGTTATCGAGAAATTTGGACATAGTGCACACTCACACAAGGGCCTGTTACAGAATCACAAACCCCACCTCTTCTATCCCTATGTGGTTTGTGCTCACATTGTGCCTCAAAAAAGATTGTTTAAAATCATTCTTATATGTTTCAGACATGGTCAATTCACATGAGAATGAAAATAAACATCCTTTGCAATTATTGCTCATAATCAGAGGTCCACAAGTGAGGTGCTGTCTTGTGTGCTTGGGCATGAGCAAATATGCAGAGCCGAAGTCCTCCTTTACTAAGCTTGCCAGAGCAAAGAGCACTCACATTACATCAACAAGTTGGACTTTAAGTGGTTAAGGTGCTTGGGCACGGCACACAATGTCTAGGGTGAGTGTGTCCTAATGCTTCCCTTTACTTGCTGTGGGACTCTGTTGCATGGGAGTTAAACATTCATTTATCAAGTTGAGGGTGAACTGTTCCAAGAATCTATGTGTTAGGACATTATACAGTAGTGTTGAATTAGTTACCACTATTATGTCATGTTGCTGTTGTATACATGCAGATTTCAGAAATAATGAAGATGTGTAATGTAACACTATTTAAGAAACTCATTAGCTTTTTGGCAATGCCTCTAGTGATGCTCCAAGTAAGCTGGAAATGTGATGTCCAAACACAGTCATATACTGATTGCTCACAGAGTAGTTCCTAAAGAGCGTCATAGGTGGGGTGCTGTACACAAAAATGAAACATTCACTATTCATAATCACAGCTCATTCATAATTACAGTTCCCTTCAGTCTATTAAAATACATTTATTAAAATAGTTCCTGCATATTACACATAATACTGTATGTATTACTCCACAATTTACAACATGGACAACCTGTTGCTTTCGAACTGTACCTCCAGCTGCATCATCCAACATTGACAAGTATCAAAAACAACATATATTAACATCATGTCTCATTTTAAAATCCATTGAACTTAATTCATTAGCAGCTTAACTAAATGTTGCTATAATAACCAATATCAATTCTATCCATATCATAATCACTATAGCTGTTAATGTTAATAGTAGATCAATCTCTCTATCCATGGATTTATTGCTATTACCACCATAATAAGTACCTGTATAACTACATAGAGAGGAGGACCCTCTTAAAAATTAGATGATGCATCTCAAGGGGCTAACTCTAATAAATTTAAATTCAATACAGAGACAAGTAATAAATACAAATTTTCTAATAATAATAACAATAATAATAATAATTCTAATATTATGGTAAGGCTATATATTTTTTATTATCAAACACACCTGTCCAGTTTAACTGTTAGACCGGGGGACAGACAATAATATTTTATTTGACCCTCTGTAAATCCCTTTACTGTCTGTGTAAAATTCTGCTCATTTACCAAAGAGCCACAAATCATAGGCATTTTTTTTATTAAAGAAGACTTGGGAAAAATAATGTGATTTTAAGTGCTGTGTCTGCTTGTGTAGGAGAATATTGTTATTAATTTATTGGTCAATGAAAAGAGTAAAGAGTAGGACATGGATAAAAAAGGACATTAAAGACATCCTGAATGACAAGAAATGGACCTGTAGAGATGGAAATCATGAGGGTGAGGACAATACAGAGGGTCCTAAAGGTGAAGATAAGGGAGGCAAAGAACTACAGGAAGAAGCTGGAGCACAGACTCGAGGATAACAACATCAGGGAAGTT
Organism: Cetoscarus ocellatus; assembly: GCA_037902135.1. Taxonomy (NCBI): domain Eukaryota; kingdom Metazoa; phylum Chordata; class Actinopteri; order Labriformes; family Labridae; genus Cetoscarus; species Cetoscarus ocellatus. The sequence goes on from JBAMNC010000769.1 coordinate 1,502,315, forward strand.
TAGAGTGTCATGAAGACCATCACAAGTCACAAGACGAACAGCAACAGGGGGAGTTGACTGCGGCATGGACAGGGCCAATGAGCTGAATCTCTCTTTTTTTTTTTTTTTTTTTGATAGATTTGAAACAGCCCCTCCTCCCCCTCCACCCATCCCTACTTTTGCTGCAAGTTAGAAATGAAACAATGCCCAGAACACCTCAGAAAACATCTGCAAGAGCATAAACACAGCATAACCAAGTACATCAACAGAAGTGCTTCACGCCTGGAGAAGGGATTGGAGCAGGTAAAGTGTGTGGGAGAGACAGAAGATAGAGACTGTGGTCAAGCCAGCTGCTCCTAAATTTGAAGTGCTCATGTATTTGAACCTTTACGGTAAATACTCTATGCTGAGTGAGAGGGGGACGGCAGACAGGTTGATCTTGTTCCTTTTTTCCTTTTACCATCAAAATGTGAAATAAAGGAGTTTTGTGTCAAAGCTGGCCTTTAACATATGTCTTTTTCCTATATGAATGAACAGAAAGTGTGATATTATTGTATCAAATAAAGGTTGATGAATGCATGATGCTGTCTATTTTGAGCCCTTTTGGACAGATATTTAAATGAAATAAGATCATTTTCTTCAATTTGTACCAGATGAAACTAGTATCATTGTAAAGAAGACCAACGTGACAGCAGTATGAAGTACTGTTACTGAGTACTCTTAGAGTAAGTAATATTTGTGTGTACTTTCAAAATAGATTACTCAAAAAGTGGATACAATATTATTACATATTCTTTAAATTCATGTAGGAAAAAGAGGCATCTTAAAGGCCAACGTTAATGCAAGACTTCCATATTTTACACTTTTGATGGAAAAAAGGAACGTGATAAAGTTGCTCAGCCTGGCCGTCATCCCCTTCTCACTTGGGATGGAGCATTAACCATAAAGGTTCATGAGCACTTCAAATTTAGGAATGGCTGGCTTGACTAAAGTTTCTCTCTCATCTGTCTCTCCTGCTCCTGCTCCAATCCCCTCTCCAGGCCTGGAGCACTTCTGTTGTACTTGGTTATGCTGTGTTTCTGCTCTTGCAGGTGTTTTCTGAGTTTGGATTGTCTTGGACTTTGACTTGCAGCGCCTTTCTGCTCTTGCAGGTGTTTTCCTCTTATTGAACTGTATCAAGCCGTTGTAGGTCGTTTGCCCTCGTCGGGAACCGTATAACAGGGCGTGAATGCGTTAACTGATACTGGACAACTAACATAGAAACTACAACCACTGGTGAGCCTAGATTGTTTACTATCTGACTGTCAGGCCACAGTATGTCCCCCTCAGCACTGCATGTCAGACAAAGTGGTCAGCAACACCAGGGCCCCCCAGGGCATAGTCCTGTCGTCCTTTCTCTTCACCCTCGACACCATCGACTTCAGCAACAACACCAAGTCCTGCCACCTTTAGAAGTTTTCTGATGACTTGGCTGTAGTTGGATGTATCAGCAAGGGTGAGGAAGCAGGGTACAGGGCTCTGATAGGTGACTTTGTCACATGGTGTGAGCAGAACTTTCTTCTGCTAAACATAAAGACTGAGGAGCTGATCGTGGATCAGAGGAGGACAAAGGCTCCATTGGCCGCTCATTGGATCAATGTTGCCGTTGCTGAGGACTAAAAGGACTTGGGAGAGTACTTGGACAATAAACTGGACTGGACAAAGAACACTTAGGTGGTCTACAAGAAGTCTGTGGTGGGCAAGGCCATCGTGTATGCTGTTGTGTGCTGGGGCAGCAGACTGATCCAAAGGCCTAGTGTTGTTGTGAGGGTGCAGCTGGACTCCCAGGCAGAGTTGTTAGATAGGATAAGAATGCTGACAGGTGATAAGCAAGCATCCCAGGTAATGTGAATCTCATGTAAAAGTGAAAGGTCAACAAGAAGAGGGGCTTGGAAATGGTGAGCAGTGAGATGAGAATGCACGGTAGACTGCATGACAGGCAGAGGAAAATCTGTTGCCAATACTGGGTCCCATGGAATGATGCACTCTGATTTTTAATTACTGACCAGATAAACTATTCAGATTAGTTTATCTTTTAACTTTACACCACTATCCAATATCACACTAAACATACAATGAACCTAACAAAACTATTTGAAATTGATCTCACTTTACAAGGTTCATCAATGTGGGAATTCACAAGTTTTTGCTAAATGACATTGTAACATTGTAACATAAACTCCAAGGCATTAGAGTTAGAGCATTTATCCAGTCAATTTAAAATTTGGTAGACAGTGAAAGACGACCCTGATGGTCTAAAGTTAAAAGAAGTCTGTACAAAACTCAAAAACATTTTTTAACTCAAACATGCTTTTGTCAGCTGATCACACGTTTAAGACCACAGCCTTCAAAAGCCCAAATCTGCGCAAATATCTGGATTCCATGTTGCTCCAAGTGGCTTCACGAAGGGCATTCACTGTCTAGGAACTGATGTCAATTTTTGTAAACTTCCCTTGCCATCCATCCCCAAATGTTCTCAATTTGTTTTAGATCAGGGGAACACACAGGATGGTCCAAAAGAGTGACCTAACTCTCCTGGAAGAAGTCCTTTGTCAGGTGGGCATTATCCTGATGAAAAAACCCAGTCATTACTGCACAGTTAAGGGCCCTCAGTCATTACCACAAAGATGAGGGCCCCCAGTCATTTTGTGGCACCATCAGGAGGTCATGACAGTGTGAATACCTGACAGAAAATGACACAGAATCCACATTTTTTGAACAGAGTTGGGCTTTTAAAGGCTGTGGTCTTAAACTTTTGATAGGCTGACAAAGCTTGTTTGAGTTTAAATACAGTTTTTAGTAAATTGTCTACTCACATTTTTTTTCGTCTCTCGCTTAATTTCTTCTTTTTCGTATTCTGAATCTTTACTTGGAACCTTCTTAAGATCCAACAGTTCAAAATGTAAATTCTTGGATTTCAAGGAACTAATTGATTTAACTATTATGGTGGGCATGTCCAGCTCAGTAGTACCCTCTAGAAGAGGACTTCAATTATTGGATTTTGAAATTTGGTATGGATATGTTCACTGCTCTTTCAGTGTGCTTGGCAACATGAACCAGTGGTGCCACCTCCATGATAAAATGGAACCAAGTATTTTTGTTAGAATATAGTAGTGTGTGGTTTGGCTTTGGCAGCTCATCAAATTCTGATGTCTCATGATAAAAAAACAACTTTTCATTAAATGAAAACACAACACAAACTCTTTAAACTTGAAATCTGCTATTGATGTGTTTCCCTATGACTTTTAGTAAGTAAAATTAATCAAGCATTATGATGTGTTTGTTTTCAAACAACAAGGTCATTTGTTTTTCATTTTCAAAATGAATTTTAAAATAAAAACACATCTTTATACCATTCACACATATGTAATAAGAAATACTGAACTGAAATCCTTATCCCCAGAACAATTGTTTCATACATGGTACACAAAGAAAAATACTGAGGACAGCAAATATAAAGCACAGATGTAGAACAAATGATTCTCATGAAAAAATTACCAGCTGATTAACCACAGTCAGAGAACAGCTGATCACTGCAAACTCAACATAAAAACAGCTGATTGAAAAGTACAGCTACCCTATTAATGTAAATGCAAAATAGAAAAACAATATACGAATCTTAAACAGATAAAGGATGATAAAATGGTGCTCTTAACAAATAAAGGGTCATAGCAAAAAATAAATGAATAAACAATGTTAATATTCAGGTTTTCTTGGCAAAATTAATAGCTCAGTAAACTTTGCCTGCTTGCTATTGTGAATAAAATTTGCTGTTTTAGAATTCTGTATTCATGAAAAATCTTCAACAACATAACTTGTTGCACAACACAATTTTAGTAAGATTCAAAGACCCAAAAACACGAAAGTTGTTATTATCAAAACATTACACATTGGATAACAGCCACAGGACATTTTTACCTGATGGTGGTGTCAGAACCATGTGGTTCTACTTTAAGTTATGTGTCAGGAAAAAGAACCTTTGAACTTATCGTAGTTTAAAGATCCAGCCCATTGGTATGACCTGCAAAGGACCTGCATAACACATTGGCAGGTTAACATGACTGTTACATTGAGTGTTTTGTCACTGTTTAATCTTCAATACTGCAATCCCTGCAGCAGGCCATTTTGAAGGTTTTAACAGGCTCTATGTGCATTAGGCCCAAAGTACGGCAAAACTTCAGGGTCCAGGATAGTGAAAGGGTTCGATCGGGTTTTTTGTTTGTTTGTTTGTTTTTGAAATTTGAGCAAATTTATTTCATGAAGTTATTTTACCATCTCTGCAGAAGTCAGTGCTCAGTTATTCTCCTGCTTGTCAAACTGACAAATGGTGGCACAGGAGCTTCTGTTTATTGACAGAGGGAAACTGAATGACAAAAAATGTTACCATACTCAAACAATTTTACCTCTCTACACTTTATCAGTCTGATCCATAGTGAGTGATGCTGTTTCATCTAGGACACTTGCTCTCTGGTTTCATAGTAACCTGTAGAAACATTTCATATTGAAACTGACAAATCCTGAAGACAAACAAGGAAAAGACAGAAGGCACTGATATCCCCTGGTCTAAATGTTTATAAAATATTTTGATTATTAAACTGAATTAATCACTAACTCACCAACTAATAAATTGAACAAAGCACCCTCTCTTCTCTCTGCACTTTCTCTGTCTTACCTATTGATGTTTTGTCCGCCTTCCCTCAATGGTATTTAAAAAAAAAAGTGATCCATCCAGGTCACTACAAAGAGTCTAAATTGGTTTTCACACCCATAGCTCAGTTGCTTTTTTCCGATTTAGTTGAAAAAAAAACAAACAAAAAAAACGCTACACATTTGCTTATTTCCTTTGACTCGTTTCACATAAACAATGCAGTATTTTGAAGCAGGCCAGATTAGATTAGATATTCCTTTATTAGTCCCACAGGGGGAAATTCCAAATTTACAGCAGCTGCAGGATACAAGAAAAATATAAGAAAAAGCTTACAAATGAAAAATAAAGTAATTACAAATCAAATACGGTAAAATAAAATAGAAATAAAAAATAAAAAAGTATATAGTAAGTGGTATATTTACAGTCGTTATGTACAAGTTTGATATTTTACAGATGGAGATTTGAGATATAAAAATAAATACAGTGGTTATGTACGTTTGATATTTTACAAGTGAAACATTTGAGGTATTACAAATATAAATATGGTTTATTGCACACTGGAGAGGTTTTTGTTGTACAGTCTAACAGCTGCAGGAAGGAAGGACCTGCGATACCTCTCCATCACACACTTCGGGTGGAGCATCCTGTCACTCATGGAGCTCCTTAGTGCAGTGAGTGTGTGTTGGAGGGGGTGGGAGTCTTTGTCCATCATGGAGGACAGCTTGGCTGTAGTCCTCCTCTCCACCACCTCCTCCACCGGTTCTAGAGGGCATCCCAGGACCGAGCTCGCCTTCTTTATGAGTTTATCCAGCCTCTTCCTGTCAGCTGCTGTGATGCTACTCCCCCAGCAGACCACTCCATAGAAGACTGCCGAGGCCACAACAGAGTCATAGAAGGTCTTCAGGAGTACCCCCTGCACCCCAAAAGACCTCAGCCTCCTCAGCAGATAGAGTCAGCTCTATCCTTTTCCACTAAGTGCAGTGGTGTTATGAGTACAGTCCAGTTTATTGTTTAGATGAACACCCAGGTACTTATAAGATGTCACCATCTCAATGTCCCTTCCCTGGACGTTCACTGGTGATGGGCGGAGTGCGGGCACCTGCAGAAGTCCACAACCAACTCCTTGGTCTTTCCAGAGTTGATCTGCAGGTGGTTCCGCTGGCACCAGTCCACAAAGTGTCAAGGAATGTGTTTCCCAAAAAGTAACTCGTTGGACCCAAAACTGAAGCCTGAGGCAGATACAGTTTTAAGAGTTTATTTACACAGCACACCACAAGGGGGGCAGGGGCAAGTCCAGTGCAAGTGAGGGGAATTTTTAGTGATCAAGGTGAGTACACACGTGGCTGAGTGGGAGTTCTTGGAGACACTGTAAGAGAGCACAGTGACAGAAACAGAGGTTAGTATCCAGCAGGTCAAAAATCAGAAGCACAATCCAAAACATGATCACCAAAGGCAAAAATCCTTAGAGAAGGATGAAAGAGCTTTAAAGCTAAAGTTGAGCAGAGAGAGATACGGCCAACAAACCACTCAAAGGTGAGGAATCCACCGGCGAGGAGAAGGTGAATCCATCCAGCTTAAGTAGAGCCACTGATTATCAGAGTCACACCCAGTTGTGAGGCAGGAGAGCCGAGGAGAGAGAGGAAACCACGCCCACTGCAGGCACAGGAGCAGGAAGGGAGGGGGAGAGAGACTCACAACAGGGATGATACCTCACACAAAGTCCTGGATGAGTTCTCTGTACGACCGGTTGTCCTCATCTGTGATGAGGCTGATGATGTCATAACTGTCAGAGAACTTCTGTAGGTGGCAGGTGGGTGACAGGTGGGAAAAGTCCGTAATATAGAGGGTGAACAGGAACGGCGCCAGCACCGTTCCCTGGGGGAGCCCTATACTACAGAATGCAGTCGCTGACACACAGTCCCGGGTCCTCACATACTGTGGGCGGTTGGTGAGGTAGTCCACAATCCAGCATGTGAGGTGTTGGTCCACACCAGAGAGCTTCAGTTTGTCCCTCAGGATGGCCGGCCTGATGGTGTTGAAAGCACTGCTGAGGTCCAGGAAAAGGACCCGAACAGAGCTCCCAGCTGGTGATGGTCTTCTGAGTCCTGTGGGGGGGGGGGGTGAGGGGGAGAGCAGGTAGAGCTGGTGGTGGTGAGCTGGGTACTGTAGGGGGGAAAGTGAGGGGGGGTTGGGGGGAGGACTTGGGCAGATTGCTGGGAGAGCGATGGATGGGGGCTGCTGCAGGGCTGTCACAGCTGGGGGAGGGGCAGACACATCCTCAAACCTACAGAAGTAGGTGTTCAGTTCATCTGCCCACTTTTCGTCCCCGGCTGTCAGGGAGTTAGACCCCTGGTGGCCCGAGATGGTTTTTAGGCCTTCCCAGACTCCCTTGGTGTTTTTCTCCTGCAGCTGTTCCTCCATCTTCTTCCTATATCTGTCCTTCTCCTCCCTGATTTTCCTACTCAGCTCCCTCTGAACAGTCTTAAGCCCCTCTCTGTTTCCTGACCTAAAGGCTCTCTCCTCTCCTTTAAAAGAGCCTTAATGTCAGAGATGATCCAGGGTTTGTTATTAGAGAAATACCGTACTGTCCTGGTGGGTACAGTATTCTCCACACAGAAGTTGATGTAGTCCGTGATAGTGTCTGTTAAGCCATCAATGTCCTCCTCAAGAGAATCGCTGAATAATTCCCACACTGTAGTTTCGAAGCAGTCCCTCAGAGCCTCTTCAGCCTCATCAGACCACTTCTTCACCATGCAGGACACAGCTGGTTGCCTGTTAAACAGGGGCTCGTAAACAGGCAGGAGATGAACCAGGTTGTGATCAGCTTTTCCCAGAGGGGGGAGGGGTAAGGAGTTATATGCCTCCTTGGTGTTGGCATAGAATAAGTCCAGTGTTTAATTCTCTGGTGGCATATGTAACATAATGAATGAATTTAGGCAGAGTGGAGGACAGAGAGGCATGGTTAAAGTCCCCAGAGATCAGTAAGAGGGCCTGAGGGCTCTGAGTCTGCAGCCTGTGGATCACAGTGTTGATGACATCACAGGCTACATCGGCATTAGCAGAGGGAGGGATATACACAGCCACCACAATGGCGTGTGAAAATTCCTGCGGCAGATAGTAAGGTCTCAAACTAACAGCCAACAGCTCAATGTCCGGGCAGCAGTGCTGCACTTTGATAGTGATGTGCCTGGACTTACACCATCTATCATTCACAAACACCGCCAATCGAAACTCTGCTCTTCTTACAGATCCGTATGCCCATACAACACTATGTCACAGCCAGCGTTGCTGTGACTACAAGTCATGGTCTGCATTATGGGAAGAAAGCCAGTTGTAGAAAGTTGTTGTTTAATAGAGAAGATTATATTAGGTTAGATTAGATTAGATTAAATAGAACTTTATTTATCCCTTAGGAAGATTCCTCCAGGGAAATTGAGATTCCAGGAGCATTGTATTGTACAAGGTATAAAAGAACATAAGGTATGTAAAAGAGAAAAGCAATTAGCAGATATTAAATCTTCCAGTCCGCAGCCCCCCCCCACCACCACCACCACCACCACCACCACAGTGAGGAGTTATACAGTCTGATGGCCTGAGGGGCAAAAGAGCATTCAGGCCCTGTTTACACAGAGATGTTTTTACAAGAAACACCAAGGTTTTTCCTTTGCGTTTTCAAAAGCAATCCGCGTTCACATGGAAACGCCAGAACAACTGAAAACGCTGTAGCATGCATGCCAGTCCGGAAGATGGCGATGTAGGTTTGCAGAGAAACAGCACTGTTACATCACACGAATGAAGAAGAAAAACTTTTCACAAACAACAATGGCGAGAGGACGCATGAAGATGCAGGAGTTTCTTGTCTGGACAACAAATCTGTCTGGAAAGTTTTGTCTGGATAAAAAACCGAGCACGGTAAGCAGCCCACATGTTAGTCGGTAGACGGCCGAAGCTGTTGTTGTTCCTGGTATGCGTGCGCAGCCTTCATGTGAAAGAGTACTGCGCATGCGGTGACGTCAGCATTTCACCCTGGAACACTCTGTATCCCGTCTAAATGGAGCCGGGCCGCGATACGTTCTCAAAACTCTCCACTCTGGACCCTGGTTTCAAAAGTTTGCGGATTCAGACACTCTGTGGAGCTAAATCCAGGCCAAAAGTATTGTAATTTGAAAAAAGAAAACATTGAAAAAATAAATTCTGAAACTGAAAGTTTAAGGTTTGTTCTTGAATTTTTTAAAAAACAAAAACGTATTCTTGAATTAAAATTAAGCGTAAGATAACTTTTTTCAGTTTAAACAGACTTTTTATTCAGCTCTGTAACTATTTTGATTAAATAATTTATATATTATACACCTATAACTAAAAAAATGATGTGTCCCAAATCCACACAAGACCATGAACGCAGCGGAGCATTGCGGCCTGAATTAATACAATGGCGTCCTCTTCACCGGGGCAACCTGCAGTTGCAGGCACACACACAGGTAAGAAATGCTCTCTACAGATAAGCTGCAGTGGAAATTAGGCTAAATAGAATAATACTATGTCACCTCCTGATCTACAGCTAAAACTTCGGTCTTCAGTTGTCTCTGTCAACATTTGTGTTTTTGCCAGAATGTCGACAATTCAACAGTGGCTGCAGCTGCACAAAGCCTCATCAGTGTGCTTACACAGAATCTCAATCAGAACCTCAGTCAGGGACAGCAAGAGCCGAGGACAAGGCAGGAACAGGGACCAACTACTGTAGATCAGGAGATGGCCAGGTGACATAGTATTATTCTATTTAGCCTAATTTCCACTGCAGCTTATCTGTAGAGAGCATTTTAACCTGTGTGTGTGCCTGCAACTGTAGGTTGCCTCGGTGAAGAGGACACCATTGTATTAATTCATGCCGCAATGCTCCGCTGCGTTCATGGTCTTGTGTGGATTTGGGACACATTGTTTCTTTAGTTATAGGTGTTAAACTCAACAATCTGGCATATTTTCCAGTTTTTATTTATCAAAAACGACCAAGAGCTGTCTAGAATTACTTTTAAAAGGTATATTTGTCCTTAGCATCACTTTATTTACAGGTATCAAGAAAATAAAGTGTAGAAAGAGTGTTGAAACATAATCTCTCAAAGTACCCACGGTTCCTGAGGGCAACATCATTTGAGGATGCTTTGCTAGGCTGTCACTCACAATCCCTCAGTCAAGGCCACACCCCCCACGCCAGAACACGGCCAAAAGTTTGAAACTGAAAAAATAAGATCTGAAAGTAAAAAAAAAAAAAATCTGAAGGTGAAAAAACGAAATCTGAAATCAAAAAGTTAAGATTTGAATCTGAAAATATTAATTCTGCAACTGAAAAAAATGACACATCACGTTAAAATATATTTCAGAGTAAAAAATGAAAATAAATTATTTGATCAAAATAGTTTCAGAATTTATTTTTTCATTTTTTTTTTTTTTCAAATTACAATACTTTTGGCCAGGATTTAGCTCCATAGCACTCCAGGCACTGTTCTCATGTATACGGGAGGTGAAAACACAATGAAAACTCTCCGTTTTGGCCTGAAAACGGAGTCGTGTAAACACCACCTCAGTCTGTTGGTCTTGCACTTGGGAAGGAGCAGTCTTGGGCTGAACAAGCTGCTCTGGTTGCTGATGATGGTGTGCAGAGGGTGAGGGTGACTCATTGTCCAAAATGTCCAGCAGTTTGTCAAGTCTTAAATGTTAAGTCTCAAGTGTTAAATGTCTTATGAACGGTAAATTAGATGAACAAACTTACCAATGCTTAACCTACCTTAGGGTATAACTGTAAACAAATCCAGCGCACAAAGAAGAGGGTCTTTGATGCTTGCTGGTGTCTCCAGCAGACCACAGGAGACACTAGATCGTATGGTAACTTATTACACAATAATACCCGTAGGAGTGTCTGCAGAGAGGCTATCAGTGATGTAGAAATGTTAACAGCAGCTTTAAAAAAAGGATAAATTCTCCTGCTTGAACAAACTAGACAAAATTTTTGGAACTAAACGAGTTGTGATGATCTGCTAACGGTGAAAATTGAACCTGTGTATTTTCATTGTATGTTGTGCCTGCACACAGAAAGTGACTCTTCAGGATCAAAAATGTGATTTTAAGTAGTACTTTGTTATCAGCCTGGTTGCCTGGCACCCTGTAAGCAATTATCATGAATTGGTTGCTTACAACAGTTTGATGAGCTAACTCATCAACTTGTTTGTGCTGGTTGCTGGGGCGATTGTGTCCTGCTACAAGGGTCATCTAGCGTTCAAATTTTGGAAAGCGACAAGAGCCAGTGAAGGGCATCATTTACAACAGTTACAAGGTGAGGGTTTTTTCATTCATATTTGTAACTATTATTTTTATAGATTATAGGTCAGTTAAGATGATGATCGTCGGTTTTATAAACTTTTAGACTCTTATTCAAAAATCGCGTTTCGCTCTTTTTGTCCCCAAAACCCACCAGTAGACAACATGGCGGATCGTTATGTCAGCCTCCACAAAGGGGAGACCCGCGGTGCATGAATATAAAAAGCTTTTTCTAACTTAATAAAAAGAAAAAGTTTTATGGGGATGATTGTACACCTATATAGAAGGACTTTAAGGGATAAGTTCGTTTTTTTTGACACCTGGACCTTATTATTAGGATTAAATACGCTCGTAGACTCACCCAGACAATTTTGGTGGAGCCGTTTTCGAGCAATTTATATCTATCCAATGGCATTTTTTCTCATGCCATAGTAGCAGACGGGGCCAGAAATCGAAGCCCCTAAATTAGACATTATCTGCTGCGAAACTCGATCATTTCAGCTACATTTTATAAATGAATGGCCAGTGTTATCACCATGTCAGCTCAACTTTGTTGTTATGGTCATCCGGGGCTTTACAAGGATGGGTAACTTTTGGTGACGTCATAGACAAGAACATGAGTAGAGCCGCTGTTGTTGCTAGGCTACACGGCTACACGGCTATTTTTGTGCATCATGGCGGAATATTTATCCGATGTAGAAGTGTCTGACGACGACTTTGAGTATAATGGATGCCCGTATCGTTTTGAGCCAGAATATACCGACGAGGAGCTATTTGAAAGGAGGATGCAGAGGGAAAGAGCCGAACAGCTGGCCAGAGAACAAGCAACCACTGCACGTCCACGAATGGGGGCTAACTGGTGGTGTTGTTGTGGACATTGCACGGCAATGGCAACAGAACAGGAGTGCCTTTGCTGCTCAGAGTGGGACTTGAGACCACAGGAAACACGTATTGATGTCCCCCAAAATACGATTTCTGGCCCCATCTGCTACTTTGGCATGAGAAAAAACGCCGTTGGATAGATCTAAATTGCTCGAAAACGGCTCCGAGCTCCGCCAAAATTGTCTGGGTGAGTCGACGAGCGTATTTAATCCTAAAAATAAGGTCCAGGTGTCAAAAAAACAAACTTATCCTTAAAATACAAGTAGAAACATTATATCCTATATTCACTGTTTCTGTTTGGCAAAATGCTGCCAACTTCTACACACTAAACCTTTAAAGTGACAAAGGGATTGACTGCTGTTCTCCTCAGAAAAAAAAACAGTTCGCATTCTTAACATTTCAAAAACATGTTATTTACAAAAAACATCTGTTGTAACAACCGCAACCACAGTAATAGGCAGTCATGAGTTGTCAGTTTACAGTAAAAATGCCTGTAGTAGTGTATGTACTGTTGTATAGAGCAGTAATACTGTGGCAAAGAAACAATGACTGCATGTGATGCATGTAAATTGTCCAGCTAGAAACACTGAAATCTGTAAAAACTCTGCAAGTTACCATGGCACAACCCTCCAGTGATAAACAGAAAAGATGAAATCACAAAATAATGTCACACAGAGAAAGCAGTGCACAGAGTGATTTTTCAGGTCCAAAATGATGCTTTCCCTTTATACACATTGACGCCATTGATACATTTCTGGCAGGATTGTTTCTGAAAGTGTATTTTCAGTATACCTTTTGAACGTAAACACAGGGCCAATGCACACATCAGAAAAGCTTTGTTTTCAAAATACCTGCCTATGTGTGGACATGATCAAATATTCATCCCTTTGGAAAAAAAAAGCAGGCAGGACAAAGATGTAAAACAAGTGTACATCATCATCTTCATTGTTTAGTATTCCATGCTTTTCTTTTTGGAATGGCAGGAGGGGCCACCTCAGATGAATGGTAGAGGAAACACTGACCATGATTCCATACCAGGAAGAAAAAGGAATACAAATTCACAAGCAAGGAGACCTGCTGTTTTTAAGTGTTGTCTTTTTGTGCCTCACTTCACTTCAGAAATGGACCTGGTGGGCAAGAGCCCATGCCTTCAGAGTGCCTAAAAGTGTTGCTCTGACAAAAGGTTGTGTACACAGACTATGTGTACTTTGGGGTAAAATAAACAGAGGGAACAAGATGGATAAGTGTTTTCTTTTTGTTTGTTTTGTTTAAAGATCAATAAATTTGCGCACAAACATAGAGATCAAATATAAGGAACAGTATAATTCATTTTTTGGGCATGATTAAGGTAAAGCATCTAAATGTGCTTATTAAGTCACAAAAAGACTCACACAAAAACACACACCTATCAATGTCACTTACTCGCAGAGGATGACTCCATCTTTCAAACCTTTTTGAAAGTTCTCTCCAATACACATTCCGGTAACCTCTTCAATCCAAAAGCGGAGTTCTTCTTCTTTATGCAGGTCATATTTCTGAGCAATCTGGAAGATAAAAATAAATGGGAGTAAATCTCTCTATTTCGAGATGATATGGTTCCATTCTCTTGTTCACTGATTTTTCATTAAAATCAGAAACAGCACAGCCCAAATGAATTTAATGATGCACACTAATTTTCTGCATTATATAAATAAAAAAGTATGATTTTAAAAATAAGATAGCTGTCACTTTACTATGAAAGGTACGAAATACCAGGAAAAAAAAAGTCTGGCATTTTATTTAAGAACTGAATCACATATAAAATGGACAGTTGTTCATTCAATATGGGCTAAGCAAAGATATCAACTACAAGCACATTCTGCTCACTATTATCTAAAAAAATATATTTTATCTGAGGTGTGGTGTAATGACAAATAGATTTTAGGTGATGTATCTGAAATCGCTTCTGAGCTCTAAATCAGTGAAAAGACATGCAAATTTAAAAATCCACCTTCAAGGCGACCTGCTGTTTGTAAGTTTTAATTTTTTGTGCTCCACTCCATTTTAAAAACAGACCAATGCAATTAGACTAACCAAAACTGTTGCTCAGTCAGAAGACTGTGCACAAGGACTACATGTAATTTTAGGGTAAAATAAACAGAAAACAAGCTTGAATAGAAATTTATTCATGAAAAGGAGGATATCTCACAAATCATGTGCACAATGCACCTTGGGCTGAACAGGCTGATGAAGTGCATGTTTCTCACTATAATATAGAAAATTATGGTTTCTGTTACCTATTAATAATACTTTGAGCTTTGTACTTGTGGAAACAGTTTGAAAACCTGAAAACATACTTGAAAAGACATGTTTCAAGCTTGCAAAAATGTTTGTCAGAGGGCTGAATAATGAAAAAAAAAAGTGTGTATATCACCCAGAATACACCAGTCAACAAACCACAGACTGCAAGTACAAATTTTGACAGTGATTTGCTGTCCACTTTAATAGCCAATCTGAAGGATTCTACGTTAGCCCTCCAACCCTGGTACAATTCACTTTCAGCATGTTTAACACATGGCTTAGGCCTCTTGTAGAGTCAATAAATTAATAATTAGATCAATCAATCTTTATTGTATTGCAGCAAATCATACAAGTGTTATTTTGAGACACTTTACAAAAAAATTGGTAAATATACTTTTTATTTATTCATTTATTATTTTTCTTGTATTTCAACTATTTCATTTGTATTTTATTTGTATTGGCTATAGAAAGATAGATAGAGGGGGAGGCAGAGACAAAGGAGCTAAAATTCGTGTTAGAGATTAATTTATGGATATCCAGTCCACGAGTTTGTCCTAGACTGCCACTATCCTCTAATAAATGTATATCCAACAGAGAGAATTAGGATATTCTCTCTGTTGGATATAAATTTATTAGAGGATAGTGGCAGCTTTTTTTTTTTTTTTAAAGAGTGTCCTCCTCCTTATACAGTTGTAAAGGTAGTTGTTATGGCAGTATTAGCAATAACAACCAACTAATATTAATAACAGCTTTAATGATAATGAAATGGAAGGACTGATGTTGTTAGTCATGGCTACAGTAATATATGTGTGATATTTACAGAAACTACCAAGAATTAGTATAGACTGATCATTCTGAGATTAATACTAGGAACTTTAATGATAATGGAATTCGGCTATGAAGGTCCACAGCAGCAGGCCGCCCACATCAACAACCCAGATCAGCCTACAAGACAAAAACCAGAGACAATTACAAGAACAAACAAAAAGAGAGGGACAAAAAGAAAAGATGAGAGATAGGAAGGAAGAGGGGAGGTGCTCAGTGTGCCA